>BJKM01000010.1:2172371-2417212 GCA_015082035.1 Chaenogobius annularis
CATTGGAGGCTTGTTCTTGGATATAACAAAGATTAGCAACAACAGCAAGGCAACACAAAGGTTATTATTTTTTTACTTGCCTTTCCCCCCAGAAGACACACATTTTCACTTGTTAATGCATGGTCTTGTTTACTGCTAAAACGTGTGCAGGTGCAGGGTGGAGTTATTGTGCTGGAGTAAAGCACTGTGCAATATAGCAGCCACAGTGAAACATGTGGTGACAAAAACCCTTCAAACTTTAAATGTTATTGAAACTGATGCAGTACATGTGTCAGAACTAAACCTATACAGTATATATTCATAAACTAAAATAAACATAATCTCAAAAAGATTAAATCTGCACAATCCCCAGAATCCAAGCCAATCCAACTTTATTTATAGGGCACGTGAAAAAAGTAGACCAAAGTGCTGACCACACAAATGCACATAAGACAATGTAAACTAACAGAAAAAACAAAAAAACTAAAGTCCACGTTACGACTTGTGCTAAAAAGCAAGAGAGAGAAAGTGTATTTAAAGAAGACTTAAAAACAGAAAATGACTCAATTTGTCTAAATTGCACAGGAAGCTAGTTCCAGAGTTTTGGCCCTGAAACAGAAAAAGAAGAAGACTTCATACCTACAGAAGACATCTAATCAATTCAACCAGAAGACATTCAATCATATTCAATCATTTCAACTCGCCCTAAATAGATCAACTCTGTATTTAATTCAACAGCTGCCTTTGTATCTTTGAAAATGTTTGCATCTTGGATCACCATACTTTTCGGACTAGACAGCGCTCCTGAATAAAAGCCGTGCCAACGATGTTTACAAAGAAAAAAGATTTTGTCAATGTCGATAAACCGCAGGTGCCCATGTTGTAACATGAGATATTTAACCATTAGTCACATCTGTCCCTACTGTCCCCTCTGTCCTTGAGTACTCTGTGTGAGCGTATTTACCTGTGTCTGTGTCTTCACATCTGGCTCATCTGCTCCTGAGTTTGTACTTAGCGAGTGAGTATTACGTTGTAACTTGGGACAGAAGTACACAGAAGTATTGTTCCACGGTAATAATGCAGGGTTGTCTTTTGACCAGGTTTGGCCAAGAAAGTCTCATTTCAATGCGGGTTCTAAACTGCAGACCGTATATCTGTGCACCGTGTGTGTCTTTGAGTTTCGCCGCGTCTAGATGCACTTCCTCATGAGACTAATTTCTCCCTGAATATGAGTCGGATTGTAATAAAACACACAGTGTTTTAAAGCTTAAAATATAGAGAAAACGGCGTGTTACCCGTCCACTGACGTCTTCTTCTACAGTGTGTCAAACGCTTGTGTTTCCTGCTAGTGTGCCCTCCGGTGGCCGTTAGCCAGTAAAAATCTGTAAATGAATTGCACCATTTTAATGACAGCAGGGTTCAAAGCGCGGGAAAAGAGTAGCGGCTTGTAGTCCGAAAAGTACAGTAAGCAAAATAAACTGTCTGATTAGTAATTTTTATTACTCATTTTTCTATTGTCTGAACCATGCTAAAACAAGGACTAAATCCAGCGAAAGGCAGAACTAAACCAGGTCTCAAAGTTTCACACCAAGTACCACCTTTTAAAATAACTTCCATGGATAAGTTGCTAAATATAGATTACCCCAAAGGAGGGAAAAGAAACCATCAATAGATTTGTTTCTAAATGAAACTAATGCGTGCTGCGTAAACCCATAAATGTTACACAGAAAAGCTAGCCAGAGGTTTTTGTGTGGTTAAATGTCACTGTGTATCTGGGGGGTGGGGCACAGTGAAACAGGCCAATACAAAAACTCATGTGTGCATCAGATCAATTGTAGAATGGGTTGTCAGGCTTCAGAGACCAAAGTGCAAAAGCGTCTGAAAAACTGCCCAAAACCCACAGAACACACGGCTCCCTCCTCTCTCTCGCAAAAATAGAAGCTCCACAGAGCGCTGATGGCTTTGGATATGATGATTCAAATGTATTTTTTGTTTCAAAATAGACTAAAAGAAAAAATACTTTTTAAATAAGATTTATTTAACTGAGTACATTTGATTAATGGCTTGGCCTTTTCAACTATTTCAACTTTGTCTTTGTCATTTTGTAATACTTTATTTTCATAGCAGGATGTAGTCGAGGCAGGTGTTTCCTTATTTTCCCAACAATGACAGACCCAGCGTTTACTATAGTACTCTGTCAATATCATAATGAGTCACACTAAACTGCTCTTTTGAAAGCAAGACAAAAACAGAGATCTGATCCACAAACCCTAACCCTTGATGAGGGAGCTGATGGTGGACCCCCACTTGCGGAAGGAGTCCACGGTGATGATGGGGGAGTCAGGGTGAGGGGGGATGTGACTTTCATCTCATCATCATAATCTTTACTGTCTTCTGGGCATTGAGCTCCAGGTTATTACTGTTGTACTAGGACACCAGCCGGTCCACCTCCCGCCTGTAGAGGGACTCATCCCTGTCCGAGATGAGCCCGATGAGGGTGGTGTCGATCGCAAACTTGATCAGTTTTACAGTCATGGCTGGAGGTGAAGCAGTTTGTGTACAGGGAGAAGAGCAGAGGAGAAAGTACACAGCCCTGTGGAGTTGCTGATAGTCTGAGTGTATGAGACGTTCTTCCCCTGCCGCACCCTACAACAAAGCCCTGAACTTAACCATTATTGTACAAAAAGGCTCTAAACTCAACCTAAACTTTATAACATCTTGACCTTTCTTATAATAGAACAACTATGTTCTAACTATTACAAACAAAACAATAAATATAATAGTAATAATAAAAAACAAAAAAACATGGGAACAAAGAGCTGTGGAAACAGTGGACTGGAGGAACAAAGAGCTGGAGGAACAGTGGGATGGAGGAGCATAGACTGGAACCCTAAAACTACACACTCTTTATAGAACGGTAACTGTATCTTGGAGCTGTGAATTTGGTTGCTCTAGATTTCAAAGTAAACATTCTTTCCATGTGTACGTGTCTGTAAAGGGCTTTAGTGAGAAAAAGGCCCACTACAGTATCATTGCATATTGATGGAAGTAGGAGCTGTTGAAATTGTTATCCACTTTATGTAGATATAATTGAGTGAGGCATTATGAATGAATAATACAAGTTTCATTCATGTAAAATACAAAAAGTAAATGACTGATCCCTGGGGCACAGCTTGTGATAGGGCTGGTGCACACAATCCAGCTGACAGACCATAAAACAGGAGTTGTTTCTGTGAGGAATGTACAGAAGGGCTGCAATGTTTTTGGCTTCAGGTGTAGAATGTCCCAGAGCTGGAATCTGCACTTCTGTTGTATTGGCACGTCCAGTTTGGCGGGAATTCTGTTCACTAAATGGAGAACGATGGAAAAGTCTTGCAATATATACACTGAGTTCAAAGTTATTATGCAAATTATATGTATAAACCTCCCCATGATAACAGTATCTATTTTATTTTCTTAACAAAATCTTAACTATTCCAAATTATTATGCACAACAGAATTTCAAACTATGTTATTGTTGTAAAGAAGTGAAAATGGTCATTTGTTAAATTAGAAGCATCAGAAGGTCATATTTAATTCAAATAAATTCAACATTTTTGTAACGCCCAAAATCACAACAGCAGTTGCGTCGAGGGGCGACAGTGAAAAACAGATTAAACAATGTTCATAGGGAATTGATAATGTCCCAGCAGCCGATGCTCTTAGACCCTCCTTCTCGGCCAGGAAAAACTACCAAACCTCTTTGGGAAAAAGCAAAAACCTCGAGGGGTTCCACAGTTAAGGAGAGATCCACCTCTCTCGGACGGACAGCGGTCTCGAGATAGACAGTGGAGCTGGACCCACTCAGGAGGAGAACCGGTTCTTCGAGGCAGATGAAGAAGCGTTCATATGGAGTAGAGATCGTTTCTCCAGGAAGTTGAGGAGCATCTGGAGCCACAGGTCATCGATGTGCCTGTTTTACTCCCGGCGGGGAAGTGGGAGAGGAAGGAAAAGCGACGAACAGATTGCAAGTGAAATTAAATATGAAATATTCTTTGCTAGAAAAAGTAGTCAGAAGCAGAGGATAGTGCTCAAGCTGCCAAAGTTCCCCCAGCATAGTTGCTCCTAGGGCACTGGGAACTGTAGGTTTTTATTTCAGTTCCTAACTGGCCTGAACATAAGCCATTTCAAAGAGGAACGTTTTAAGCCTGGTCTTAAATGAAGAGACTGTGTCGGCCTCTTTAACATGGACAGAAAGCTGATTCCACAACACAGGAGCTTGGTAGCTAAACGCTCTTCCTCCTACTGTGCTTTTAGAGACTCTTGGGACCACCAGAAGTCCAGCATTTTGAGAGTGAAGTGCTCTGTTTGGATGATAAGGTACTATAGCCTCTTTGAGGTAGGATGGGGCCAGGTCATTTAGGGCTTTGTAAGTCAGGAGGAGGATTTTAAATTTGATTCTAAACTCAAAGGGAGCCAGTGAAGAGACTCGAGCCGTGGGGTAATGTGCTCTCTTCTTTTTTTTAACATAGGACCCCTTATTTGATAAGAGCCTCACAATTCTTGCATCCATTGAACTTGTGAGTATGTGAAGAGTTTCTGTATGAATATCTTTGCAGGATGTCAGAATAGCCTCCCAGAGCTGCTGTTTGGATGTGGACTGCCTCCTGCCCTCATAGATCTTTTGCTAGAGGATGCTCCAAACGTTCTCAGTAGGGTTGAGGTCAGGGGAGGAGGGGGGCCACACCGTGAGTTTCTCTTCTTTTGTGTCCATAGCAGCACATGATGCAGAGGTATTCTTTGCAGCATGAGCTGGTGCATTGTCGTGCATGATGATTTTTGTTATGGAAAGCATGGTTCTTCTTTTTGTACCATGGAAGAAAATGGTCCGTCAGAAACTCTACATACTTAATTTCACATCATCAGAGACCCTACAGGGGGCCGACCAACTCGTTCCCTATGATTCCGGCCCAAAACATGACTCCGCCACCTCCTTGCTGACTTCACAGCCTTGTTGGGACATGGTGGCCGTCCACCAACCAAATCTCTAAATAGTACGATGATCACGCTTACGTTTTTGTGAAAGATCTAAGGTTTTCATACCTTGTCCAAGACATTTAACGATTTCACGCTTTTTGACACTAGAGTGATGCTTTTTCTTTCCCATATCGCTTAAAAATGGTGGTCTGCTTAATAATGTGGAACGTCCTTCTTATGTAATTTTTCCTTTCATTGGACTTACCTGGCAAACTAATTGGCGCAGGTGTCTGAGATTGATTTTCCTGAGCAGCTCGGACAATTGCGGACAATATCTTGCGGTGCTGAATACCCTGTTACATCATCATAAAAATATCAATAAATAAACAAGTAAAAGAAGTGAGTATGACTGAACTCAACTTCATGTTGAGATATTTCCATAATAAGGATCACATGTAGGCCTGTCCTCAAGCAGCCGAATACTAACCATGCCAGCCAGATGAATTCTCACAATATTTGTTTCCCAACCTCTTGAGAATCCATTTGGCTTCTCTCCCACTGTTCGGTTAGAGCCTTGTAGCTGTGGACCAATCACAGTGCAGCATTGTCGTTTGGGCATAATTCAAAGGGATGAACCTAAACAAACATGGCAACACCAACAGACAATTATTATTATTTTTCTTAAACATGTCAATGTCAATGTCAGTTTATCTACAAAGCCCACTTACAGCAGATCTAACATGCAGTTCCAGCTGTTCCAGAGCACCTCACCCTTGTTCACCGACATGACAGAAGCACCGTCCAAACCAGATCCCACGCACAGCTCTAAGGCAAGTTGCAGCAGCTCCAAAACCTCGGATATTTTTGCTGATAGAGCCTCTGCTGTCATGCTCTCTGTTTAAACAAATCCCACTGCTCTTTCTCTCAATGCCAATCTGCCACCAGTTCTGTTTTTCATCTGTCCTTCCACTCATCTGCTAAAATGGCAAGGTAGAATGCTATTTTCAGAATTTCATTCTGGATGCTGGTGTAAACATTTGCGGATTCAGTGCAGCCGCTGTTTGATTTGTGGATGTTGTATTTGTCGGATTTAGACATGTGCAAAAGCCCTTGAAAATGTCCATTATTTAGTGCCTCTGCGTGTTCCTTGTGCTCTCTCCTGTTTGTTGCAAAACTGGACCGGGTCGATTACCAACGTTAAATCGTCCCTGTTCCTTTCAGTAAACGCTTGTTTATTGCTTCTTTATTCAATTGATCAATTATATTTTGTCGCTCTACATAGTTTTGGCGATATCCAGACATTTTCCCTTTGGCACCTCGCACCTTGCTGGCTTCATGGATGTTACGCGTTTCAGTAATTTCTGAAGCCACAGATGACAAATGAGCCCTCTTGTAAGGGTATACAGAGTATACCAAATACAGCTTCTCTTGAAATGCAGTATTCAGGCTGTGAGACTCCTGTTTCTGGCACCAGTCAGGGGGAAGGTATGGAGCAGGGAAAGTAAGGAGTTTGAAGTTCGGGTTGAGGGGGGCGGCTCATCTTTAGAAGACAGGTCTCTGCTCTGCTGCTTGATCAGTGAAGTGACACTATTCAGTCCATTCAGCAGGCAGAGAAGGCATGGCAAAGAAGGGCAGTCAGAAGTTGCTGCTGCTGTGCTCTTTGTCTGTCCTGCTGCTGAGAAACCTAGTCCTGTTTCTGGTAAAGCTGTAAGCAGAGATGAGACTGTGGTAGAACCAAAAGTAGTTACTCATTTGAAAAGGTAACTATGAATAGATTATTTCTTCACACAAAACGAGACGTGTTTTCAGGTGGATATAAGTTGCAACTATATGCTTTTGTGGCATTATAATCATTATAAGGTGCACAGATAATTTGTTGAGACAGTGAATATAAACTCGTCATGACGCACCTATGCTAAGTACTTGTAGCAGTGAACAGCTCCATGTTGCAGGTGCTCCAAAGCTGAAGAAACAATGAGAATGGAGATAGAGTAAACTAACTCCGAAGACCTGGGCGCTTTCTTGGCCGTTTTAAGAAAGACATTTTGGCCACTTGTCTCTTGCACTGAAGAAAAACTGTCTTGTACGAAGAACTCATTTAAAACAACAGCAACAGGAACGCTGGAGAAAGAGGAAGCTCTTGCAGGAAATTGGATTCTCTGGGGAATTAATAAAAAATAATTCATACTGCAGGCTCTGCCAGTATATTTATTCAAACAGTATTTGTACAACACGCAGGTTGTTTTGTCGTACTGTGATGGCTTTTGACTACTGGGGAAAAGGGACCCAAGTCACAGTCACGTCTGGTAAGTCATAATCATTTCAATTTATTCCTAGTCATTTTTCTGTGTTTTTTTATGTTTGTGTAAATGTACATAAATTCTCTTCCAAAACATTATGTCCCAACACTGTCCCAAATCGATCAGAGGTAATGTAACAAAAACGGCTCCTTCTCGCACATAATCCTTATTGAAGTAGCACTGTCAAGAGTTTTTGAATTGGTGTAGCACTGAAACATTTCACTGGGACAACTACTACTTTGACTACTGGGAAAAGGGACCCAGGTCACGGTAACTTCTGGTAAGTCTTCAGTTTTGTTGTTCAAGCCTCTTTCCTTTTGTACTTTTTCTTTCAAATATACTAAATGTTCCTCTCTAAACCTTCATAATATGTTGTATCAGAGATAACGTATCACAACTATTCAGACGACTTAATATTCTTAATTAGATGGAAGTGTAATGAGTTTTTGAATTGATATACCATTGAAATACTTGACTGTGACAACTACTTTGACTACTGGGAAAAGGGACCCAGGTCACGGTAACTTCTGGTAAGTCTGAGATATTTTGTCAAGTATTTCAAGTTGTGTTTTATTTGTTGTTTTCTGAGTTTTTGAATTGTCGTACCATTGAAATAATACACTGTGATGAGTACTTCGACTATTGGGAAAAGGGACCCAGGTCACAGTAACTTCTGGTAAGTCCGAGTGTTTTGATGTTGAATCTTTTCCTTCCTAAACAGTGTTTTCGGGTAACGTATGACCAAACTTAGAAACAAAAGAAAATTAGACATAATTAGAGTTTTTGAATTGTGTACCATTGAGAAATAATACACTGTGACTACGGTTTCTTCGACTACTGGGGAAAAGGGACCCAGGTCACAGTAACTTCTGGTAAGTCGCCTTATTTATTTGCATTATTTCTGTTAAATATTCCTTCCAAAACCAACATATTTAACGCTGTATCAGAAGTTTAAAAAAAATTTGACGTCAACAATAGTTTTTGAATTGCCGTACCATTGAAATAATACACTGTGACTACTACTTTGACTACTACTGGGGAAAAGGAACCTCTGTGACCGTCACATCAGGTAAAAATCTTCTTCAAATTTGATTGTAGTATTTAATTAGTAAAACACTCATTTTTGTACATTTTGGATTCGATATTGGTAAGTTTATTGTGTTGAAAGAATGCATGGAATAACTGTGACTGCAAAAGATTGGCCGGTCGTTTGTGTGAAATGTATCGTCGGGATTAAACGTTTAGAAATCTGACAGAAACAAATCTAAATCTAATCTAAAAAATAATAATTTTTAACAAAACTACAAAACGTTTTAATCAAAATGTCGAGATGTTGAACGGTTAAATCATTTTTTATTGTGGTTGCAGTTGGTGAGTATGTGTCTACAATGTAATTTAGGGTTTCAAAGCTAATGAATTGGACAAAAATGCATGTTTCTATGTTTTTTCTCGTAACGCTTGGGTTTTGGCAAGTCAAGTTAAAAATCGATAGGTTTTTGTACGTTGTGAATGTTAGAAGTAAGCACTGTGACTACTACGCTTTTGACTACTGGGGAAAAGGAACCCATGGTCACGGTCACTTCTGGTACGTTTTTTTTAAAATCTAAAAGAAATTGTTTATTGGACAAAATAATGTAACGTAAAACCAGTTACTCTAAAAAACAATTGGCTGTGGTGGGGTTTTTGTGAGGGGCGATCATTGACTTTGTTAACTGTGACAACTGGTACTTCGACTATTGGGGAAAAGGCACCATGGTAACCGTCACATCAGGTAATGCCTCTTATTTTATTCATATCTATGCATTTGGTATGTTTTTTTTTTATTTTTAGACAATTCTAAATTCAAGCGTAAATTGTGAATTGTTGTGTTTGAAAATGTGGATGACTGTACGACTGTAAGCGCTTAGTCAAATCTTTTGAACGGGTCAAAAATGGCAAAAAATAAATTTTAAAAAATCTACACCGTCCAAAGGTAAGAATATGGCAATTTGTCTTTTTTTTTTAAGTCGGATTGATGTTTTCCGTTGAATTGTTGAAAGCTGTATGAATATGTTTCAGTCATCATTGGTTCTATGCATCATTTCGAGGACTTTTTCCTAGTCACAAAATATATTTCTTTTGAAATTGCTAATCGCTATATGCAATTGTCCTGAATTTTTGATCGGCAAAAATCTAAATTCCAAAACTAAATTGACAAAGATATGAAACTGGGTTGCTTTTTTTTGCTCTAGTTTGGTTCGTTTGATTGTATTCTTCATGTTTTGTATTGATTTACCACTGTATGACATCGTTTGACCTGTTTTGCAGCATCCTGGATGAGACACTTCATTGACCTTTTGCAAACAGCTTTTTCATCTCCTTGTCGTGTTTTTCCAGCCACCCCCACGGCCCCCACGGTCTTCCCGGTCATGCCATGCAACTCTGATTCTGGAAACACGGTGACTCTGGCTTGCCTGGCCACCGGCTTTACCCCGTCATCGGTGAGCTTCAAGTGGACTCAGAACGACACCGCCCTGTCCGACTTCATCCAGTATCCGCCCGTACTCAAAAACGACGTCTACTCCGGGGTCAGTCAGATCCGGGTCCGTAGAGAGGACTGGGACCAGCGGCACCCCTTCAAATGCAGAGTGGAGCATGCCAGCGGGAACAAAGAAGTGGATTTTGTCAAGCCAAGTAAGTGTCAAAGTCCTTTATTTGTGATTCAAAAGACTTGGATAAAATAGTATTCAATATCTGACAATGTGTGAGACATCTTCTATAAAAAAAAATGATAATATTTATTAAAAGGAAATCAAATTCTTTTGTAATGATTGTGTAGTATAAAAAATATTTGAAAAAGCAATTTGAATGATCAGAATAATGAAGTAGCAAAATATCTAAACCTGCAAAAATGTTCTGAGTCTCAAGTTATATAGTGGAGCAGTTCATATTTTGTCTTCATATTTTGGATCAGTGAATATTATTTTTTTGTAGTTTGATTGCGTAGTAAGAAAAATATGTTTTATCGTTGGAATTATTAAATGGCAAAAAAATATAGCAAGTTATATTAGTAGAGCAATTCATATTCTGTCTTTTCTCAAATGTCAGTTTTTCTGGACAAAATGTGCATGGTTAATTATTATAATTTTTTTCATTGCAACTCTAATCGCAAAAATGATGTCGATACTTTTGTAGATGTAGATATGTATTTTATAGATATGTATTACAAAATAATTCAAACCGACTGCACGCCAAAAAAATAATAATTTCTATATATTTTTAGCTTTCATGTAATTGCAATTGTAATTTTATTTTAAGTCAATTTTATTGTAAATTCTTTTTTAAACTTCTTATTGTGCCTTCATAAGCATTATTCTTTAGTGCTTGTAAAAGTCTTGAGTTGAATACTTGAGATATAAAAACAGGTGGAGTGGAGGAGCTGAGCTTGTTGTAAATGAACAAAACACAGTTTATACTCTGTTTTGGGCACATTTCTAAAAAGGTTTTGCTTGCACTTCAGTTGTGTTGTGTGTCTTTTCATTTGTTTGTCTTGAATCTAAAGTTGTTCTGTTGTTTAAGCGTCTCCGTCTGCTTCGGCTGTCCATGTATATGCAGAATCGTGAATTGACTGTATTACTTGTAAGCCCATTGCTACACCGATAGGATGTGTGTTCAGTGTAACTAATACATTAAATTCACTTCTGCATATATATCAAGTTCCTGCTTTTGCAATTATATATGTGTGTGTGTTTTTCTGTTTGTTTTTCAGATGTGGTTTATCAATTGCCGAATCTTACAATGATGACCTCGGAAGAAAGTGAACAAGTTACATTTTCCTGTCTGGCAAACGATTTTTCACCCAATGTTTATGATTTTAAATGGCTGAAAGATAATGTAGAAATTACCAACACAAACTTTGAGTTCACCACGCCCTCCAAGTCCGTGAAGACCGCCGGAGGGACAAAGTATTCTGCTGCAAGTTTCCTGACTCTAGCCACGGAAACCCTGCGTGATGACACCAAACTCACCTGCAAGTTTAACATGGGGAGAGGGGGAAAACAGCAGTCCAAGAATTCAACCCACGAATACAGGCCTTCCTACAAATGTCCCAGTAAGTTTTCATTTGCAGCTAAAAAAAGTTTACACATTCTTAATCCAAACTACATACGTCACTGTATCTGTCTATTAGCAACAAATGATGTGTTTTCCAATCTGAATCAGACACTTTGTAAATGTCGACAGTTTTCAGTGCAGTTCAGTTCCATTATCATTTTCTAATTGTTGATGTTGTTGTTGTTGTTGTTGTTGTTGTAGGCTCTGAAATTTCTTCCGATGATATCAGTATGAAAATCACTCCGCCCACTCTGGAAGACATGCTGTATAGGCGCGTAGGACAGGTCACATGTGAAGTGAAGGTGAAAGAAGCCCGGAAAGTCTTCAGTGTGTCCTGGATGGATGAGAGTGGGAAAGTCCTGATGAACAACACTGACTCAGGGGTCCCGGTCAATGGAGGCCACTATGTTCTCACTCTGCAAGTCACATACGACGAGTGGAACGAAGGCATCAAGCGCATCTGTGAACTGGGACACGAGGATCTTATTACAGGCCCAATGAAGAAAGTCTACGAGAGAAAGAATGGTGAGTTATAGCAACCTTTTTGAATAACGTTTTGGTGTTGTAAAAAAATAAATTCATAAGTGACGAGCCAACTGCTTAAAGGTACTGCACTCCATTAGAGCACATGACAGGTTTTCATGTTGTCTTATACGTTGTTTGTACAGTGTTTGTACAGTGCTTTACATCAACAGCTTTACATCAACAGCTTTACATCAACAGCTTTACATCAACAACTTTACATCAACAGCTTTACATCACCAGCTTTACATCACCAGCTTTACATCAACAGCTTTACATCACCAGCTTTACATCAACAGCTTTACATCAACAACTTTACATCAACAGCTTTACATCAACAGCTTACATCAACAGCTTTACATCAACAGCTTTACATCAACAGCTTTACATAGTAGCGTTTGTTAAGATGAGTTTAAAATGACGAGAAGTCGGTTACTAAAAAGGAATGCATCTATGTCATCAATACTAACTATTCCATCTAAAATACGGGCGCAATAAAAGCACAAGGAACACATTCTGACAGTTTAAACATTACTTTAAGAAGATAAAGGCGTCATATATATTATCATTTCGTTTTAGTGACTAACATACACATTTTTTATAAAACTGATTTTATCACTAAGATGTTTTTTACTTTATACATTACTCCAGCCAAACATTGTTTTCTGCATTACAAGAGAAAAAAAAATGGACTCCATCATGCAGTGTGTTTTCTACCATTGTAAGTGTTTAACTGTGATTCATCTCCACAGACATCTCTTCTCAAAAGGGTCCCTCTGTATTCATGCTGCCGCCTCTGAAACAAGCTAGAGAGGACACGGTGACCCTGACTTGCTATATAAAAGACTTCTATCCCGAGGAGCTCTATGTCATGTGGCTAATTGACGATAAGGAGAGCACGCACGAGTTCAATACAACCAACAGCGTGAAAACCAACGGCGCTTACTACGCCTACAGCCACCTGACAGTCCCTCTGAGCGAATGGGAGGTGCCAGAGACAGTGTACAGCTGCCTGGTTTACCATGAGGCTATTGATCTAAACAAAACCATCGTCAGGTCTATCACGCAGCATTCGTCTGAGCAAACCACCATGGTTAACCTTAACATGAGGGTCCCCGACATGTGCAAGGCCCAGTAGATCTGCGTCTGCGTCTCTCTGTGTTCTGTTTTGTCCTGCATCATTCCATTCCAAACAATAAAAATCATCAGCAAAATACTTTATGTTGTCGTTGTATGTCCCTTTTGGTAATGTTGTCAGTTATGTCTTGTTGTGTTTGATTACATTTGTGGATGAAATGTAGATACTTCCATATAGGCATCATTCATGAACTTCATTAACCAAAAATGACATAAAAGTCTATTATGTCTTTCTGTGTCACTGTGAGTCTCATATTGTGTGTTTGCTCTACTGGATCTTGCACTAAACCAATGATTAATAATAAAAGATAAGAGATGACAAACTATTTAAAAATATACCTATTTAAAACTGTATTTATAATGTTAAAATATACTTTAAGATTCAACATTGAGCAATAACAGTACAGTGCAGTACATTTATAAATACAAAGGATTTTACCAAGCCAAAATATTTCTTAGCGAAATCAAATATTATCAAATGAATTACAAAGTTAATTAGTTTGGTTTGAACTAGTCTGTGTTTCGTTAAGGCAAGAAATGTGACAACAATTGTAATATTACTCATGACAATAATCACATTTGACACCATGATTTTCTCTAACTACTCTAACCCTCATCATAAACAATTATAAAAACATAAATTATAATTATGTAAAGAAATAAATAAAATACCAGCAACTCAGGGTCACCGGGGTCTGTAAAGGCAAGTGGTTCTCAAACTGTGGTACTCGTACTTCTGATAAAAAACATTGAGATTAGATTTCTGAATTTTGGACTTGGAAGGGACCGTCATTTCTTTTTCTGGTTTGATTATCTCCGTGATTCTTCAGTTTTTCAGAGAGTTTTGTAATTGAGTTTTGTAATTGTAACTTCGAAGGCCATTTTCTCCAAATGCATTTTCTCCAGAAGAGAAAAAATCAGCCTTTAAAGTACACACCAAACGTTACAAACTTGTACTGAACACAATGTTAACAAATCATTCTCAAGGATTTGTTGATGTCGAATTCCAAGCCTGATTTATTGACATTTTTACTTCAGAACACATGGCAAAATGTACATTTTTATACCAATTTTCAGTCAGATCTAGTTCAACCAAACACTAAATAAGATATCAAAAATCCCCTCTGTATCTAATGTGTCAAAAAATGTGAAGCAAGGCACTATCATTGTTTTTACTTTTATGCAAGTTAACTACACAAGGAATTTTTAATTTAAACTTCAATTCAACATTATTCTTCCATTTCCAAGATGTTGGAAAAGACCCAAACAAAACAATCCATGAAACACACGTCTGAAAAGGAGCATGAGGAAAAGCTCGTCTTCTAAAGCGACTTTTGCATGCTTTTCCCCACACCTCAGAACAGATACAAACATGGGAGTATAACCAGAAACATATTTTACCTTCAACTTATTGAAGAAAATAAGGACAAGAAAAGCCTTTGTTCTTCTTCTTCAAAAATAGTATCTCTACATTATTTATTTTTTCCCTATTCACCTACAGTGTCTTTCCGTTATAAAGTTTAAACCACGTTTTATGTTTAGTGTGTGATCGCTTTGCACTGCAAAAAATAAATATCTTCATAAGTTAATGATACTTAATTTGACTGCATTAAACATATTATTTGGACCTATTTATTTCACATTGCACTTTAAATAAGATGCATTTCCTTTCCTGATTCATGGCATTTGTTCAAACTACATTATATTTTAAGCAGCAAAAAAATGACTTTATAATAGTAAGAGTCAAATCTTGAGATAAATATTTACTAGTCAAAATGACTCTAGATTTCTGGTTCAAAAACACGTGTGGTTGTACTGACTGACTAATGAGTGTCTCCGTGGTGATTTGACCCCAGATCCTGACTACATTGTGGACATGATTGAGCTGTATCACAAATGGAACGCGGAGCAGGTGCAGGAGGAGGACACGATGCAGAACACAGCCATGGCCTTCATCCTCCTCTTCCTCGTCACCCTGCTCTTCAGTATCGCCACCACCGCTTTCAAGGTGAAATACACTTTCCATACAATCATATAATGGGATTTAAATGGCTAAATTAAGCTCTGTCTTTCTTTTGATGGTCCACTGTGCTCCACAGTGCTTTGTCAGGATTATTCCACATCATTAAACGTACAAACAGGTGAACTCCACAAAGGCCCGACTTAAGAATGCATTCTTTTCAATGGATTTTAGAGAAATAAAACACCTGTAATTAAATCAATGCAAGATAGAAATATTCATCCTATATCATGCAACATTCCAGGCCATGCATTCACATCTAGACCAGGGGGGTCCAAACTATGCCCTGAGGGCCTCCTGCTGAGTTCGCCCGAATGATCATAAACACAACTTTTACTGCAAATTGAAGTATCTCTACCTATGCTATTATAACTTCAATGACATCACATTGCATGTTGATATAGATGCCAAATGAACGTTTCAAACCTCAGTAACGATACAATGGCTCAGTCGATGCTTCACAGCATAGACCACGCTCGGCTTCGAATATGTCTCCCTAAGACACCAGCAAAGTTACACAGTGCACCTTGTGCTACCCTCACAGATAGCACGCAGCTGGAAATGTTTTTTTTTTTATATTTATGATTTAAACAAACGAACAAACACTTTTTCATGTTGTGGAGGGAGGGGGGAGGGGCTCCACTGCAGACGCCTGTGGGCCATCCACACATGACGATAGTACGAGGGCTTTCTTGATACTGTCAATATATATTTGCCTTTTTATCTTTTGGCTCTACCAAGTTGCCTTCAGCAGAGCCGTTATATTTGAATAGTAACTTTGCTAAAGAAGCACAAACTCTTTAATGTAGGAACGTTCTTAGCCAAACTCTGTGAAAATCTACTTTAGTTGAATGACTTGAATTCAACTATTTGTTGTGCAACTGTAACTAATAGAAAATATAACAAAAGTACATTGAAACTCTAAATATAAAATATTGTCACTAAATCAGTACCACTCAAATTGAGATGTTCATTTTTGAGCTGTAGTAACTTCCACTAGATACAGTTGTATCTGTCAGTCAAACTGTGGCCTCTTATTCAAGTGAGAGATTTACCAAGCTTAAGTCATGATAAACACATTCTTTACAACTCATTAAAAGCATAACATGGCACAAATCAACTCATTGATGTAACTTAAAATAGTTAAGATGATGCTACTGTAAAGGTTATTATTTACTATATGTAGCATAAATTACAATTAAACACCATTAACCATATTGTGCTTTTATTTTTTTTGTCTTTCAGATCAAATGAATCATAAGACTTTCTGGAATATGTAAAAAAAAACATATCTTTGTATGTCTGTCGCCTGTCATCTGCAAGTGTGTGTGCTCTTGTATAATATTCAATGTGTGGCTTTTTGAAATAAACTGTAGGTAAGACTGACATTTATTTATTCATTCAATTGATTGATTGATTTTTTATAATTGTCTAACGATCCACATTTTTGCTTGAGATGACTCCTCGCTGCACTTGGGTGTGAACACTGAAAACATAACCAAATGTGATGGTTTAGTGGTCTCTCTTTTCTGTCTAATTCAGTCCTGAAACTTACAGTTAAATGAACCCTTTGCCTCGGGGAAATGTAAAAAAGCTGTTCCTGTAAAAACGGTCTCGTGCACCTGCCGACTGTTACGCCTTGTCGCTCTTTGGAGCCTTTCACTTCTCTATTCTGTCCCTTTTTTGAACCTGGGTGTTTCGATGCCACCAGCCGCTGCTTTCTGTTTGCGCTCCTCCACTGTCCTGCTAAGAAACATCTGCACATAAAGCATTTCCAGCCCTCCCTCCACCAGCTATGAAAATAGCCAGCAGCAGCAGTAAAAGACTGTCATCTGCTGGCTGCAGCGAGTATTACAGTTGGAGCTGGGATTGTTTCGACACAAAAGGGCATGTGGCATATGGATGAGCTGTCACTGGGCTCAGTTTTGGTTGGTCCACTTTAGCCTTATACAAGGACCTCATAGGTAGTGTATATTTGTAAACTGAATGATTATTATCGTCTATGTTCAAATTTAGTCATTAAGACTTTTGAATAAAATCGGACATTTTCCAATTTGACAGAACATTTGTTACCCTTTAGTAACACGTACATATGTATATCGATATATTTGATTTGTTATGGCTTTTAATTTTTACAAATCATTATTCAATAGATTTTTAAGATTAAGAAATTAGATTTCACAATGACTTTAAGATAAGATTTATTTTGAAACAAAAAGCTGCCCCCCCAAAAAAAGTAAATATGACTTTGTAAGTTAAATTTTAAATAATTTCATTCCAAAAACATTTTTTTTTGTGTAGTTATAAAATATTTTATGTCAGTTAATGGTGCCAATCCAAACTATGGCCTGAGGGCCAAATGTGGCCTTTAGACTAATTCTTTTGGCCCTCTGGCCTCCTGCAGAATTGGCCAAAATGATCACTGAAGTAATTCTATCATAATAACCTCAAGAACATCTCAAATTAAATACTTATTCAAGGTATGGTGGCCTATACAATGCACACATGCGTCCAGTCCGTTATGTACATAATATTTTGAATATTTGTCCTTGTTCAGCTCCAAGGATCATATCTCCGAACATCACACTATATCCAACATGGGACGGAGATTTTCTGGATGCTCCAGTCAAACTCACGTGCATGTTGAGTGGCTTCTACCCAGACAGACTTACAGTGAAATGGGCCAGGGACAGCCAGTCTCTTCTGGACTCTGCACCCATCGAGAGGAAGCTCCAGAGCACCCAGGGGAGCCCGACCTTCACTCTGAGCAGCCAGATTGAGCCAGACACGAGCCAATGGCAAAGCGGCTCCATCTTCACATGCACGGCACTCCACCTGAGCACACCCTACACCAAGTCCATCAATATCTGTAAATGTAAGTGAGGAAAAGTTGTATTTAGGAATGTCACAGTGTTGGAGAAATCTTAACCAGTGTTGCAAGTATTCCCACCATGGAAAAAAACAAATCATGTCTAATCATTATGCATAATGGACCCTTCCAGTGTTTGAGACAGAAATAGTGAGATAAAGTAATAATGTATGTAAAAAGGACTATTTAGTTAAAATGTACATGAAGTTACAAATGCAACACATCAACAAATAGAAAGCAAAAGGTTAGTTGAGCCAAAACTGCTTAAATATACTGCTCTTATCTTGGCCAATGCATCATTTAGTTATACCTGCCATTTGATCACAGTTCACTTTGAATCATATTTCTTACCATGTGCATGTATTGGCTTTTTCATGGCAGCAATACCAAATACGCCCCCTGCTGTTCGCTTGGAGATTCCCAGCTTCCGAACCGTTGTGATGGCAGACTCGGAGATAACAGCCACCTGCTTTGTGCAGAGCATTGTGAAGGCCTCGCTGACCTGGCTCCTGGATGGTCATGTCCCGTCTCATGATCAGGTCTATGAAGCATCCAACAGAACCCATGTCATCAGCAACCTGACCCTGTCCCCTTCTGAGTGGAAACAACTGCCTATCCTCACCTGCAGAGCTAAACATCTCTGCTTGCCGACCACAGAGCAGAGCGTCAAGATTTCAGGTTAGATGAATAATATATATTTAGATGTTAATATGCAATATGCGGGTTTCTTGTAACTTTTTTCCGGTTTTAATCCAGCTCCTGCAGCTCCTGCTCCAGTGGTGTCCATCAGGAGGTCTCTGCCAGATTTGCTGAAGGGAGACAGTGCTGTGCTGGAGTGTGACATCACCAGCCTGTCCTCCACTGACGTTTGCTGAAGAGACCTGGTGCTGGTATGTGAAACCAACAGCCTGTCCTCCACTGACCTCTATGTGACCTTCTCAGTCCAACGGGAGTGATATTTCCTCTAAAGACTTTGTCCATCTCAGTGAGGGCGCTGGCCTCCATTCGATCAGCAGAAGATTTTCCGTCCCTACAAACCTCTGGAGGAAAGAAAACCATTTCAGCTGCAAAGTGAGCCAGGGTTTCTCCAAACACTTTCCCTCCAGCTCCACAGGAAGCATCTTTGGTAAGAGTCCTCTTATGTTCATGACGACAGCATGTGTGACTTAATTACTACAGATAATGAGAGAAGTGACGGGACTGTGTGCCTTTCTCAGTGGACCCTTCAGTGAAGCTGCTTCTGGCCCCGAGTGAATGAGTCAGGAGACCAGACGCTCTTGTGCACTGCACAGGGATTTAACCCTCACATTGAATGGCTTTTCTGGATCTCAAAAAATCTCTAGTGCGTCAAATGTCCCCATCAGTTTGAATGCAGAGGGACGTGTTGTTGTGAGCAGTCAGCTGCAAGTGTCCCAAACAGAGTGGAAAACTGGGAAGGTCTTCAGCTGTCAAGTGTCTGACAAGTCTCTGAATAAAAGAGGAGATCCAGGAGGACATCAGTGTATGTGCAGGAAACCATAAACATCTAAAAACCACAAAATCAGTCTGCTGCCATCTAGAGGTGAGGCTGAAGAATGTGTCCCACAAAATACATTGTGCAGTCACAACCACGCTTGTTCCGTTAGTATCTGCTGCGGATGTTCACCACAGATTTGCCAGAGCAGTGACATGACAACCCTAGAGAAAAGCACAGCATTCACACTTGAGTTTTCATGAAATAAATGTAACCTCCAATAATGCTTGACCATACAGTTGTAAGATGTCATTTTCATGGATTGTTCAGAGCAAACTTTGGCAACCGTTAGCTTGTTTGCATACTTGATCTTTTTGCTGCTTGTCTTTTCTTCTGCTAAAGGACTTCACCATATTTTTTTTATAAGCGGTACTTTTCCCATACGTTCTCTACACTCATAACATTCACCGACTTCCCTTTTACGGTAATACAGCACTACAGTAAGCATCTACATTGTTGTTTATGTTTTCTTTTTTGGATCACCGTTATGACCACTCCTTCTACATTTTCTACATTGGAAATCCACCAGTGTGAAGTAAAGTGGAGTCAAGGAGGTCGATACTAGCGATGGTCCCATTTATTTTGTAACATTTGCTTAACGTTCCAGGAGAAACACTAAAAAAAATGATATATTTCCCTCCTGGTTACTTACTGTCCATTATTATCCCTCAGTGGCAGGACATTTAAAGGCCCTTCCTGTGCTTCTGGTGGAGACCCCTTCGTTCCAGACCGTGATGACTTCCACCTCTGGTGTCACTTGTGAGCCTCCTGGAGGATTTAGAGGAGGCATGGCTGTGTGTCCTGTCCTTTCTCTGTGTTCATCATGAGCCTATGACAACCCTCTCATATTCTTTATTCCGCCTATAAGCTGGCCACAGCACATCACAGGCTGGCAAGGAGGAGGAGAGAGGGGAGGACAGAAAGGGGAGTAAAGATGGAAGGAGAGATGGACTTTATCAAGAGGTAGATGAGGTCATCGAGTAGGAGGAAGAGTGAAATGAGAAGATGATACAGAGTTCAGAGAACCAGCATCTTCCATGTGATATAAGGAAACAAGATGGAGGAAATGAAGAGTCAGATTGCGAAGCGAACGACAATGCACTATAAATACTAAGATCCTCTCTTTTACTAGTCTATATCGGTTTTAAATCAGCTCTACTTCCCCTGAAAATAAAAATATACGTCTATTAATAAATATACAACTCACTTATAACAAGTCATTGGTTCTTACTTTCCTGTTATATAGCCTCACACATATGGTACAACAAAGTTAATTGCGAAGCTCAACCTCAGTTACTGACGTGTTAGACAGATAACGCAGAGTCAATAGGGTGACGTGGCCATTCACACAGAGCTGGAATGTAAAAATGGGTATTGCAAAAAAAAAAAAAATCAGTCATATATCTAAGTCAGTAATTTTATACATGTTTTTTAAGGCGCATTATGTGTTCAACAGTGGTGTTTATACTTATTATCTCTGGCTATTATCCGAGTGATGTGTCTTTTTGATGTGTTCAGACGTACATGTCTGGGTTATTCAACGTCAAATAATAGCAACTATTGGAGAAATCCGCTGCTTGGGGGTACCTGCTTCATTTCTACAGTGTGTGCAAAGTGAGGTATAAGTGTCAATGGACCTCTTTCTATGATTAAGTTATTTCAGGAGTACCATAATCTTTTATATCATAGAAGAGAAGATTGTCTGCATTCCTGCTATTAAGCGATTGTGTGTTGTTGAGATAACAAAAAGCGCTATTCAACGTATTTCCATGGACTCCGTGTTTACAGTCTAGTAATCTAAGAATCCTTTCTGCAGATTGGTACAGTAGGCCTTCTTCTCTTGTACATACGACATGTGATTTAGTACACTTGGTATCGAGAGAAACCAAGGTCTTACAATCTCTCGTCGCAATACTGTATGTATATTTATGTCATCACCTGGATCCTCATAACATTTTCAAAATGAGTAGATTAGTTGTGTTATTGCTTGGAGTCAAGTATCACATCCTACAATCATCTCTTTTGAATGTCAGTGCAAAAAGGAGTATCGTACTAACTTTAACATATATGTTGATTCATGACATGTTAACCCGAGACATTCACCCCGGGCAAGTTCTGCAGCTCCTGGGGGTTACAGCTGTTACGCAACCTAACTAGCTAGACAGAGAACGCCAGAAAAAGCTGAGATATGTCCTGGATTGATGCTCCAGTGATCCCGGTGTCCATCATCTCTACAGGAGAAGAGAGAACTGGTGTGTCGAGTGCTGCGCATTGGTAAAGTTGCACTGGGTAAGAGGCATCATCTCTGCCAGATGCTGAAGGGAGACAGTGCTGTGCTGGAGTGTGACATCACCAGCCTGTCCTCCACTGACCTCTATGTGACCTTTCAGTCCAACGGGAGTGATATTTCCTCTAAAGACTTTGTCCATCTCAGTGAGGGCGCTGGCCTCCATTTGATCAACAGAAGATTTTCCGTCCCTACAAACCTCTGGAGGAAAGAAAACCATTTCAGCTGCAAAGTGAGCCAGGGTTTCTCCGAACACTTTCCCTCCAGCTCCACAGGAAGCATCTTTGGTAAGAGTCCTCTTATGTTCATGACGACAGCATGTGTGACGTAATTACTACAGATAATGAGAGTGATGGGACTATGTGCCTTTCTCAGTGGACCCTTCAGTGAAGCTGCTTCTGGCCCCGAGTGATGAGTCAGGAGACCAGACGCTCTTGTGCACTGCACAGGGATTTAACCCTCACATTGAATGGCTTTCTGGATCTCAGAAAAATCTCTAGTGCGTCAAATGTCCCCATCAGTTTGAATGCAGAGGGACGTGTTGTTGTGAGCAGTCAGCTGCAAGTGTCCCAAACAGAGTGGAAAACTGGGAAGGTCTTCAGCTGTCAAGTGTCTGACAAGTCTCTGAATAAAAGACTCCAGGAGGACATCAGCGTATGTGCAGGTAAATATCCAAAAACCATCAGTCTGCTGCCATCTAGAGGTGAGGCTGAAGAATGTGTCCCACAAAATACATCAGTCACTCTTGTTCCGTTAGTATCTGCTGCGGATGTTCACCACAGATTTGCCAGAGCAGTGACATGACAACCCTAGAGAAAAGCACAGCATTCACACTTGAGTTTTCATGAAATAAATGTAACCTCCAATAATGCTGACCATACAGTTGTAAGATGTCATTTTCATGGATTGTTCAGAGCAAACTTTGGCAACCGTTAGCTTGTTTGCATACTTGATCTTTTTTGCTGCTTGTCTTTTCTTCTGCTAAACTTCACCATATTTTTTTTATAAGCGGTACTTTTCCATACGTTCTCTACACTCATAACATTCACCGACTTCCCTTTTACGGTAATACAGCACTACAGTAAGCATCTACATTGTTGTTTATGTTTTCTTTTTTGGATCACCGTTATGACCACTCCTTCTACATTTTCTACATTGGAAATCCACCAGTGTGAAGTAAAGTGGAGTCAAGGAGGTCGATACTAGCGATGGTCCCATTTATTTTGTAACATTTGCTTAACGTTCCAGGAGAAACACTAAAAAAAATGATATATTTCCCTCCTGGTTACTTACTGTCCATATTATCCCTCAGTGGCAGGACATTTAAAGGCCCTTCCTGTGCTTCTGGTGGAGACCCCTTCGTTCCAGACCGTGATGACTTCCACCCTCTGGTGTCACAGCCTCCTGCTCCGTGTGCACCGTGTTTGAGGCCAAAGTCTCCTGGCGGATGGATGATAGTCCTGCTCAGAGTCACTCAGTGAGGCAGTACATGAACTCCAGTCATATCATCAGTGAGCTGACGCTTCCCCCGAGTCAATGGAAAACACTGGGGCATGTGTCCTGCAGAGCAGAGCATGTGTGCTTCCCTACCACAGAGAAGACTGTCCGTGTGGCAGGTAAGAGGAGAGCATCATGGATTCAGTCAACACAACAAATCAACACTAACTCATGTTGGACATGGTTCTTCTGCAGCTCCTGCAGCTCCTGCTCCAGTGGTGTCCATCAGGAGGTCTCTGCCAGATTTGCTGAAGGGAGACAGTGCTGTGCTGGAGTGTGACATCACCAGCCTGTCCTCCACTGACCTCTATGTGACCTTTCAGTCCAACGGGAGTGATATTTCCTCTAAAGACTTTGTCCATCTCAGTGAGGGCGCTGGCCTCCATTCGATCAGCAGAAGATTTTCCGTCCCTACAAACCTCTGGAGGAAAGAAAACCATTTCAGCTGCAAAGTGAGCCAGGGTTTCTCCAAACACTTTCCCTCCAGCTCCACAGGAAGCATCTTTGGTAAGAGTCCTCTTATGTTCATGACGACAGCATGTGTGACTTAATTACTACAGATAATGAGAGTAATGGGACTATGTGCCTTTCTCAATGCCGAGATAAGTTCCTATGTTTGTGAATTTTGTTCATTGACAATGGCAATAAACCCTTTCTGATTCTGATTCTGATTCAGTGGACCTTTCAGTGAAGCTGCTTCTGGCCCCAAGTGATGAGTCAGGAGACCAGACGCTCTTGTGCACTGCACAGGGATTTAACCCTCACATTGAATGGCTTTCTGGATCTCAGAAAATCTCTAGTGGGTCAAATGTCTCCATCAGTTTGAATGCAGAGGGACGTGTTGTTGTGAGCAGTCAGCTGCAAGTGTCCCAAACAGAGTGGAAAACTGGGAAGGTCTTCAGCTGTCAAGTGTCTGACAAGTCTCTGAATAAAAGGCTCCAGGAGGACATCAGTGTATGTGCAGGTAATGTCAAATAGCTGCCAAGTTTGAAATATGTGCCAACAATTCTGTATTACATTTTTTATTCCATTTTTTTCAGTTACTCCGCTGGCATCCAAGACTGTAGGTGTATATGTCCAAGGACCTGCACTGGAACAGCTTCAAAACAATGATCAGAGGTTAACCGTCTCCTGCCTTCTGGTCGGCCCTTCTCTCGACAGTTTCACAGTTACTTGGAAAGTCGATGGCAAGATTCAGTCCGGAGGCGTGCATACTAAGCCCCCAGTGCTTCACAGTAATAGTACTCAGACCCTCCAGAGCCAGCTGAGTCTGTCAGCACAGGACTGGAACAGCAACAAACCAGTGTCCTGTGAGGCAAAGCACATCTGCTCCAACCACAGCTTCAAGGAATGTACAAGCAAAAGCACAGGTACTATTCAAAACAGGACATTGCATTATTATGATTGATTATAAAAAACATATATTTAATTCTTTAATTATGCCCTAATTTCCCGAGGGCAGGGGCCTGCATTCCTTTAATATCCTTATTTATGAGCCATAGATGTTGAGTCTTGTAATTATTTGTCAGGGATTGCCTCCACAATCTTGCAAACTTAAACTCCTGACAACTATGACATCTTTGGAGTTAAATAATGGCACCACTTGCTGAAGCAACTTTATAATATTTAACCTTAAACCAGGTCAATAAATCTGCAATTCTAGCATCAAATTCTAACCTGCCCTCCATCTGAGATTCAACCAATTCACACTTTACTTCCAGAATGTCAGCTAGACTGAACAAAATGTTGTTGTTTTTTTTATTAAGCGCTGTCTCCACCAACCATAAAATTGACTGACCCAAACCTCCTTGGGCTGCCCTCATTGGACCCTGTTTACCTGGACTGTCTTGTCTCTGGATTCTACCCTCCGGACGTCATCATTTTCTGGGAGAAGAACGGTATCAGGGTTCCATCTTCCAGGCAAACCAACGCTCCGCTTTGGCAAGACAAAGATGGCGTCACGTATTCTACAAGTAGTCGTCTGAATATATCCAAGAGTTTAGAAGAAGATTCAACCTATTCTTGTGTTGTGAGGCATGAATCGTCGGACATACCGTTCAGGAAGACCATAACAGATGTTTTTGGTAAGGCAGAACACACATTTGTCATATTGCAATCATTTGAAGGTGCACCTGCTCCGTGGAGTGGCTTTGTTATTTCTTTGCCTGGAATGTACCACAGTAGGGCATTAAATGTAACTAATGCCATGAAAAACATGCATTCTTCTTGTGAGCTGACGTAGCAGCAGGTAACAGAAATGTTACGCAATCTAACTAATAATCAAGCTGCTTTAATAATCTGGCAGGACTTAAACATGATAGAACTTGACTAACCAGGACTAAATCCGGTATATGAGATGATGGTCACTATAGTATAAAATTGGACTAAATCAGCTTTAAAACTGGACCAAACTAGATCTAAAGATGGGCCAAACCTGGTCTAAAATATGCAGAAGTGAAGGACTACAACAGGTAGAACTGCCTCATGGGAATAATGGTAAGTGGGGAATTGCACTTGAATGGCCTCTTGCGTTGTCATTCCTACTCGGAGATCATTCATTCCAGAGTTGCCAAAATTAAATAACCTTTGACCTTTCATTACCGAGGACAGCAGGGAAAAAATGTGGATGAAGAATATGAAACGTTATTGTTTGCTTTTTCTGAGCAGTGTGTTGTCTAATGTCTCACACGGATTGACTGCTTATCGAGTGTGCACATGTATATTTACCAAGATAAATGTTTATTTTGACATGTTTGATTTGTTTATGACAAAAGCACTTGAACAAAACACGCTTGTAATTAATGAATTCTTCTTCTTCAGCATAAAACTGAACTAAACCAAAACTGGACTAAACAAGGTCTGAACGTGGACCATCCCTGGCCTGAACCTAAATCTGAAATAGGACTGAACGATGTCAAAACTAGACAAGCCAAAAGGAGACCTAAACCATGACTAAAACGATTCAAACAAATAGAAAACCAAAGGCCTCCATTAGATGATATCACTGTTGGATAACGTTCTTTGAAATTGACCAGATGTACTTATTGTTTCCATCCCATAGCATCAGTTATCCCCACCCCAGCCCACCGCCGTGTTGCTCCGTGGTGATCATGAGCTGGTTTGTCTGGTGACCGGCTTCAGTCCAGCGCACATAAACATCTCCTGGTTTCTGGATAACTCCACTCAACTCCACAGCCAAAACACCAGTGACATTCTCAGGGGCCCTGACGGAAAATTCAGCATCCAAAGTCACCTCCGCTTGGCCCCCACTGACATGCTCCCCGGGGCCCTCCACACCTGCAGAGTGACCCATGCAACGGCTACCATTGACGTCCATGTAACGCAAAAAGGTGATACATGCTACATGCAGACTAAAAAGGGTCAAATGAGAGCACCATAGTAACACTTAGTAACACTTAGTAACACTTTAGTAACGCTTCAGCAACGCTTCAGTAACACTTTAGTAACACTTTAGTAACGCTTTAGTAACGCTTTAGTAACACTACAGCAACGCTTTAGTAACACTTTAGTCACTTAGTAACACTTTAGTAACGCTTTAGTAACACTTTAGTAAAACTTTAGTAATACTAAAGTAAACTTTAGTAACGCCTTAGTAACACTTTAGTAACGCTTTAGTAACGCTATAGTAACACTTCAGTAACGCTTCAGTAACACTTCAGTAACACTTTAGTAACACTTTTAGTAACACTTTAGTAACACTTTAGCAACAGCTTTAGTAACAACTTTAGTATAACACTTTAGTATAACACACAAAACAGCAGCCACTGGATGGTGGACCCTCCACCAGGAAAGTAACGGTGCACATTAAATCCATTAAAACTCTTCAGTGATTTTAAGTCCAAACACGCTCACCAGACTTTTTCTACACATTTTTTCTACACATTTTAATGCTCAAACTGTGTGTTTTTCCCTTAAGTTTTTAGCACCTAGCTTCAAACTTGAGACTTTTAACTTTTAACAGCAGAGAAAGTGTCTTGACTTTAACACCTATGAGGAACACTTCCTAAATGACCTCCTAATGACATCATAAGGTGTTACTGGGTATTTTGGGCTCTGGACAGGGAGGAGGTCTGAAGATGCAGCGTTACTCTAACATGCATGCAGCACACAAAGCACACCTCCTGGTGTCTTTTATATGACAACACAATCTGAAAGCATGACTAACACTCAAAAAGTAATTTCAGCACAATTTCACATATTCTACACAGTACTTCCTTGTGTATTCCTGTATCACATAATGCTGTTTTTGCGCAGAAAACGTGGACGAGTGTAACTTCTTGGACTATCTCCTGCACACGGACGAGGAGCTGGACTCTGGGGTGGAGAGCTGGTACATGGCCTGTGTGTTCCTGCTGTGTTTCCTCCTCTCCACAGTCTACTGTGTGTGTGTCACTCTGCTCAAGGTGAGATATGCATTATACACGCTCCGAAAAGTTCACATGAATTCAATTCAGAATATTGATATGGTTTTTGAGTAGTTTTGAGTCATTATGTAATTTATGTATTTATTTTTACTTTTGTTCAATATTTAAATCTAGAGTTTACTATTAATGATGTCAAAACTACACACGATTATTCTAGATCCTGTAGTCTTTTGAATGTTATATATATATATATATATATATATATATATATATATATATATATATATATATATATATATATATATATATATATATATATATAGTTGTTTTTTCAGTGTCAATCATGTCATATCCATCAAATATTAATACTTAATCTTTTTATTTTTCCATAGACTAAATGAAGAAGAAATACAGGAGATATTTCTGAAGTTATGACTGAATTGAAATGTAATATTTAAAATTGGTTTTTTATAGTTATTGACGTGAGCATCTGTAAAATAAAAACAATACATTTAAATACAACTTGTCAGTTGACTGGTCGACTCTTCATTTAATTGTTCATTTCGATGTATTCCCAGATCGAGACATTTCAAATTTACCTTACATTTTTCAAAATGTGTTCTAACAGAGTGTTCATAACAGAGATGGGTAAAGTATAATTGTCCATCCATCCATCTTTTTCCACTTATCCGGAGCCGGGTCATGGGGCGGCAGCCCAAGCAGGGACTCCCAGACTTCCCGCTCCCCAGACATTTCCTCAAACTCCTCTGGGGGGATCCTTAGGCGTTCCCAGGCCAGCTGAGAGACATAGTCCCTCCAGCGTGTCCTGGGTCGTCCCCGGGGCCTCTTCCACATGGGACCCGGAACACCCCCCAGGTCATCTCTCCTCCAGGAGACATCCGGAACAGATGCTCGAGCCACCTCAGCTGATTCCTCTTGATGTGGAGGAGCAGCAGCTTTACTCCGAGCTCCTCCCATGTGACTGAGCTCCTCACCATATATCTAAGGGAGCGCCCAGCCACCCTGCGGAGCAAACTCATTTCGACCGCTTGTATCCAAGATCTTGTCCTTTGGGTCATCACCCAAAGCTCATGACCATAGGTGAGGGGAGGAACGTAGATTGACCGGTAAATCGAGAGCTTTGTCTTTTGCCTCAGCTCCTTCTTCACCACAACAGTCCGATGCAGCGACCGCATCACTGCAGACGCTGCACCGATCCAACTGTCAATCTCACGCTCCATCCTTCCCTCACTCGTGATAAAAAAACTCCAAGATATTTGAACTCCTCCACTTGGGGCAAGGACTCCCCACCCACCTGGAGAGGGCAAGCCACCTTTCTCCGTTTGAGAACCATGGCCTCGGATTTGGAGGACAACATTGTCTGCACATAGCAGAGATGAGATCCTGTGGTTCTGTCCATAAAAACAATGAACAAAACCGGTGACAAAGGGCAGCCCTGGCGGAGTCCAACACGCACTGGGAACAGGTCTGACTTACTGCCGGCAATGAACACAGCTCCTGCTCCGGTCATACAGGGACCGAACAGCCCTGAGCAAAGGGCCCCTGACCCCATACTCCCAGAGCCCCCCCAGAGTACACCACACGGTCGAAAGCCTTCTCCAGATCCACAAAGCACATGTGGACTGGTTGGACAAACTCACATGAACCCTCGAGCACCCGATGCCGAGTATAGAGCTGGTCCAGTTTTCCACGATCAGGACGAAAACCACTCTGCTCCTCCCAAATCTGAGCTTTGACTATCGTATATATATTATATATATATATATATATATATATATATATATATATATATATATATATATATATATATATATATATATATATATATATATATATATATATATATATATAATATATATACATTGAAAACTAAATAGTAGGTTTGAAAAAACAAAACAAAAAAATATATATATATAAATAATACATTGAAAACTAAATAGTAGGTTTGAAAAAACAAAACAAAAAAACACGCACACTCTAAATAGATAAATAGGTTTACAAAAACAAAAACTGATTATTCCCCCCGTTAGTATTTTGTCATTTAAAGATGAAAAGAATTTGGTCCACTTGACTGAATTTAACCTTCATGCAGATTAGACAATGATTAAACACATTTCTTCACAAAGTAGCCCAACTTAACATAAGTAATGAGTAATGGTAACTCAACATTTTTACATCACTTTAAATTGAAACGTTGTAAAGGTTATTTCAGGTCAATTATTTTTGTTAGCGCTATTATGTCTTTTATCCACTAGGGGGCGACATTGCTCTTCGAAAACCACTTTCTAAAGCAAAACTGGTGTTGAAGAATGAGATGATGCTGACACCTCTGAGCACCGCCAAATACACACAATTATCCAACACACTTTTCTTCTATGTTGCATATTTATTTAGATCCATACATGCATTTAATTCCTTATGGGTTTTTCAGCCTTCCACATCTGGGAGGGCTGCCGACCGTGGAGCTTACCCCGTGTTACCATTGGCTACCTCTGGAGTGATGTGCCTGTCTGAGCCACTATTGGCCAGGCCCCCGTGGCTTCCTGCCCCAAAAGAGTGACGCTGTTGCTGGGATGTAGTCACGGTGCCAGCCTGCCAGTGCTGTGCCAACTAAGGAGGCCTGCATAAGGGAGCCTGGCTGCCCATGTGCCCAAGCAATCACCCAAATAAACCTTATCTGATCAAGTTCAGATAAAACATTATTGGAAATTTCATACAAGCCGATCCATGGTGATGGAAAATTAGGACCGTTGCCATAGCAATTGACACTAAAAGGTCCTCAAAGTGTCGCATACATACCAGGAAGCTGACCTCCATGAGTAGTTTGATATGGAGAAAGAAAAGTCAAAGGAAATATTTTGGATAAAATAGCATGCTTTGACCAGATTTAAGGTTAATATTTAAAGGTGCACTGTGTAACTTTTCTCGAGGGTTTGCCACCTGTTAGTGTCCATAGAGATGTTATTGCTTTGCTTCCACAGTTTTTTTTTCTTTTTTGGTAACACTTCATAATAACTACACATTTTTATGAATAAATCTTAATAAAGCATGAACAAAGACTCATAATGAACAAAGAGTTTAAGAATGAGTCAGGCTTAGTAACTACTTCTATAATGTCCTGATTAGCTCTCCTAATCCTAACCCCTAAATACATTAGTTACTAAACCTTCCTCTCTCCATGGAGACATGGTGCTGGACCCTCCATCAGAAAAGTTACATAGTGTACCTTCAGTGGGCATATATCCACATAAAACAACGAGCAAAAAGTGTCGGCACAATTGAACTACAAAGACAGGTTCCTTTTCATAATAACTACATCTTAATTAGCCTTAATAAAGCATAAACAAAGACTTCTTTCATCATCAACAAATGCTTTATTAACAATGATTCATGCATGTTATTAGGGTATTAATTAAGTAGTTACAATGCCTGAGACAATCTAAATAAACTACTGCATTATGAATTAAGTCTTTTTTCATGCTTTATTTAGGCTATTGAAAGTGTAGTCAATATACATTTTTATTTACTATAATATCACTAACAAACATTTGTGAATTTTCTGTTTGGATATTTACGCCTACGTCTATTTCCATCCGTGCAGATATGATCCTATTCAAAACTGAAAGACAATACAATAAGATCAAGTCAAGTGTAAAGAAAAGCTAAATTAACAGGGCAGAAACAAAGTGAAAATGCAGTCACGCTCCTCCTACTGGTCCTCGTTTGACCTGCGGCTCACTGTGTCCATAAAGCCAGACAGGAGGAACAAGCGAGCCCCTTCACGGCATTTCTGGAGCACTGAGCCTTAAACTATGCAGCAGTGGGCTTTGGGTGACAAGGTTTAATCGAGGTGGGATACAGCAGAAAGTGTAGCCTACATTCAGTATGAGCACGGGAGATAGGCCAGCATGTACTCAACTGTGTACTTTAGTAGATGAAGTAGTTTTATCATAATGCAGAGTGGCCTTGGTTCGTTGCACACATGCATTGGCATACTTAACGACATTTTCTCCTCCATGCTAGTGTTGTTTAGCTTTCTGTTCAGTCCAAAACAAAAAAGGAAAATTATTATACAACTTCCTCAATTCTAGTCATCAACATATAAAAGCTCCCTGGACATTTTGATCAGACAAGAAGGAAACAAACTAGAGACAGATTTGTATCGAAAAGCAACTGATAAATGCTCCTTTCTTCTTGCAGATCAGCCAGTTTAATCGGTTCAGAAGAATATGTACAAAACAATCGGATGATGAATCGGTTCAAAAAGAGAGGTTATAAGGAGGAGTGGATAAAAGGAGCCAGAAACAGATTTGGCTGTACTAAACAAGAGAAGTGTGAGTATTCGGTATTCAGCACAAGGAAGAGACATTGAATTTGATGTCGAGAAAAGCACTGGAACATTGTTAATACAGATCCATCATTGAAAAACGAGCCCCCTCATGTAGTGTACAAACGTCCGCCAAACTTAAGACAAATGCTAGTTGGGTCTGATCAGATTCCACTGAAAAGCAGAACTTTTTAGACCCTCCACCAGGAAACTACAGATGAGGGTCATGTACACAGCTTCACTTATGAATGTAAAACCTAGCCATGGGTTTCAGTCACGTGATTTATTTGTTGTCACATGTTGCAGACGTCACACATGCAGTTGACTCTGGCTGTTAGATAATCATGAAAAATAGAGCATAAAACCAAAAATGAAAAGGGTTGACACTTCAAGAAGACAGAAGTTCTGGGTTTTGATCCTTATCTGCAGCGGCGAGTCGCTGACACTTAAAAGCAGAGACAAACGTTTGCGGACATTTCCATCTGCTCTTCCTCGTCCACAAGTCCTCTGCACCGGACACGCCCTCAAAGCTCTCAAGAGCACCGACTTTGTGTCTGATCCTAAAGCATAACACCCAGACAGTTGGGAATGAGGCTCGTTAAAACTGTCTGTGAGTAAGCTAACGTTTATTAGCATCAGAATCAGAATCAGAATCAGAATCAGAATCAGAATCAGAATCAGAATCAGAATCAGAAAGAGTTTATTGCCATTGTCGATGAACAAAATTCACAAACATAGGAGCTTGTCTCGGCCTTAAGGTGCAACATAGAACACAGCATAGCCACTAGCATTAGCCAGCTGCTAACTACTTGAAACAAACAGCTCAGCCTCAGTCTGGAGTGATTTCTGCAAGTGCACTGGTCCCTCCTGACCACAGTCATACATTTCTTGACAAATGGGGTGTTTGGGGACACAGTGAGCATGCGGCTTTTGTCCTCATGAAGGCAGTAGTAAGGAGTGCGTCACTCACGTCAAGAAAGACGACGAAAACAAGGGAACAATTACAAACTCCACCTTTTAAAATGACCCTGTGGACTCAGAAGGACTCCATCACCACCGTGGACTCCTTTCAGCACCACCATCACCCAGGACCTCAGTGGGAGCCCACCATCAGCTCCCTCGTCAAGAAGGCCCAGCAGAGGATGTACTTCCTGCGGCAGCTGAGGAAAGCCAAGCTGCCAGTGCAGATGATGGTGCAGTTTTACACGGCCATCATTGAGTCCATCCTCACCTCCTCCATCACCGTGTGGTACGCTGGAGCCACAGCCAGGGACAAACAGAGACTACAGCGCATTGTGCGCTCTGCTGAGAAGGTGATCGGCTGCAGACTTCTATCTCTGCAGGACCTGTACGTCTCCAGGGCTCTGGGACGAGCAGGTCGGATCACAGCTGACCCTTCTCACCCTGGACATGGACTATTTGAACCACTCCCCTCAGGCAGGAGGCTACGGTCCATCCGGACCAGAACCTCCAGCAACTTTTTGCACTATAACAGTAAATGATGTGCATATTCAGACCAAGTCTATTTTCATTTTATTCGTATATTTTCTATTTTATGCATGCCCTATTTCATATATATTGCTACTATTATTAATATTTTTCTCATTATTATTATTATTCATTGTTGTATGTTGCACTTTAATGCCAAAGCAAGTTCCTAGTTTGTGATTTTGTTCACTGACAATGGCAATAAAACCTTTTCTTTTCTTTCTTTTCTGTTTTATGTAGGAAAAACACTTACATATCAGGACAAAGGAGCAACTTAGGAGGACTTGTGAAATCCTATAGCTGCCCATTTCAGAGAGGCACAGCTTACTATCTCCACTATCTCCACCAGCAGGTTAAACTCCAAAGAAGAGGTGGAGGAGATATTAACAGGCTGCTGCAACAAAGAGAACAATTTATACTGTATTTACACTTTATAAACACTGGCCCCTAGTAGCTTAAATCAAAAATACAAGATAATAATTGTCTTGCCACACTCTGATGATAAACTTATACTATTATATATATACTATATATATTCTAACCTATACTATTTTTTTTTTAACTTACATTCTTTATCACATTATACGTTCAGTACTTATTTTCAGTACTTGTGACTTGCTATCAAATACTTTTTTAGATTTGTTTGTGTCACTACTTTTTCCTTGTCTGATGTGATCCTACTTTGATGCATAAATACTCTTCCTTGAGTACATTTTGGAACTTAAAGCACAAATATTATGCAATATTTATTGTTACTGGCCGTTAAACATGCTCTTGAGTGTCTTTGCTTGAGTATTTTATGTTTTAGATCTTTTTTTTTTGCTTCATGTCACTGGCTTTTCCCACACCAAGAACTGACCTACTGGCAACAGAGGGAATTACATCAACGAGAGAAACAAATGTATGCTTTCCTCCAGCATGCTAATGCAGCCACGCAGTTTTGCAGCAGAAAAGTTCAGAACGAGTCTGGAAATGATTTATGCACATAAAAACAGCACAGAAGATCTTGGGCCATCACACACTGGGGAAATTCAGAATGGAGTGTTTTTGACGCTCGGAGGGAGAGGACTTTCTAAGCAGGATTCATCAAACTAACGTCTTGCTGAATATAAATATGCAATTCACAAACAGAACATGGACTAACCCATGGCAAATCACTGCAAGAAACTTTAAAGACAGTGTCATTGAATGTATTTCATGAAACCCGGCGGGAGGAGCTCTTATTACAGCGTGAAACATATTAGAATCACAAAATCAGAGTTACCTCCCATCCGGAAATGGACTTCTTGCCATACTGTTAATTCTGCCTTTACGTGTTGTAATGCTGAATTTGAAATCCACTGCACCACCGTTCTATTTTATTTTGTGTGTGTGTGTGGCGATATTGTCTGATCCACACACCATCAAACAAGAATGAATCAAACTAGACCTGTTCAATAATAGTTTGTTTCAGATTGGTTCCACTCCCTATAAGTGATTCATCTTTGTCCTTATTGTATATTGATCATGTGACTCGGTAGTCACATGTCCTAGACTTTAAACACTCATCACGCACCTGTTGCAGACTTATCCCTAAGTCAGAACTAATACATAAACTTGATACCTTTTTTTCGTTTTTAATCAGAGTGCCTCGGATCTTTCTGTTGTTTAATTGCATAATATGTGTCCTTGAAAATAGTGGAACACACACTTTACAAATCCAAAAAGGTATTTAAACATTGGCATTTCCTTTGCAATCAGCAATGGAATTCAAAAATCATAATGTAAGCGCTCAGAGAAGACAAGCTAATAAACAGGGTTAACGAAGTGAGGCCAAGTATAACGCCAGGTTTTGATGAAGGGACGACTCTCAAAATGACAAGGATCTCGCGCAAAGACAACTTTGTATTATTGTTGTGTAAGTGTTTTGTTTTTTTCAGAACGCATAATAATACCAGGCTACTTTCTTTATGTTACCGTGCGATCTTTTAGGCGACTAGTTCGGAGAAAGCTCCCGATCATTCCAAAACTTGTCAGAAAAGGGCCAATGTTGTTGTGTTATTTGCTTTCGATAAATGAGTAGGCAATTTTTTGATACTTTTGACAACTCTACCTTGTATACAAATGCAGAGAAATATGCCCATCTCGTAAACAGCATCTTGTGAAAAATAAAAAATAAAGAGCTAACTCACTTTATGTCTTTCTGCACAACAATCCTGACAAAAATAATAACAAATGTGGGTCAATCACCGGAAAGGCCCACAGCAAACGCAGGCTGATATTATTACCTGCCTTGTATGATAATGTGGGCTGATCAAGGTTTAGCCTCAGATCATGTTATCTGTGTTTTATGGTGCAGGGTTGTGTGAGGACAATGTGAACCCGGCCTGTCACGTGTGATGAAAGGATGTCTGGGCCTGACCGACCAGCCAACAACCGCCACGCTCCCGATGAACGTCCCCACGTCCCCCTGAAAGTATACGTGCGTGGATTCGATCGCGCCATGTGAGCTCGGCCCCCAATTGTTTACGACCGCGATGGGTGCGGCTTGCTTTACACCTATTTTATATGCGCAGCGGACTGAGTTCACATAAGTTGACGCGCGCACGGACGCACACACACGCGCGCGCACACGGCCTACTTTTTGCGCTCATATGCGGATAGAGTGAACGCGCAGAGGGGGGGAGCGTGCGTGCGCGCGTAAGTGGTGTGTGCGGCCACTGCGCCAACAGTCGTCTCCGCGCTGGGATCGGTCTCAGTGCGGCGGTCATGCGTTTGAGCGACGGCAGCCGGCGCGTCATGCTCGTTGTCTTCTCCCACCGCGTGTCCCGACTTCACCCCCCTCCTCCAGCGCCCCGAGGTGAGACAACGCTGAATGGCTGTCCGTGCAAATGAAAGAAAACGCCGGGAGAAGATCGTCGAGCGCGCCGCGTCTCCTTATTTGAACCATCACTGAGCGGCGGAAAGTTGTTCGCAGCGACCAGGGTGAGTTCCGTCTCTCTTTTTTTTTTTTTTTTTTTTTACGGCGCGGAGGAAAAGCGGTGTGTACAGTAGCCGGTTTTAAGGACGCGGGGGCTCGTTTGTGGAAGGAGGTGTGACCGCGACTTCACGCTGCGTCCAAAGGGTTTTCCTCACTCAGACGCGAGGTTGTGCGCTGGTTCCTGTCTCCGGAGCTCACTATGGTGTGTGTGTGTGTGTGTGTGTTGTGGTGTCTGTGTGTTATTTGTATTTGTGTGTGTCTTGTATGTATGCGTGCGTGTTTGTCTGAGTGTGTGTGTGTGTGTGTGTGTGTGCCCCCTTTGTGCCGCACTGGTTCAGTCTGGCTGAGTAGAAGGTGAAGCTGCAAACCCGGAGCTGCACTCTGAGGTCCGCACTGAGATGCCAGCTCTCAAGTGTCCCGTCCCTCTTCTTCTTTCTGGTTATATTCGTTCCTCCCTCATTGGCGCCCCCTCTTGGTGGCGCCACATGATTTTTGAAACAGGGGCGGCCAGAAGCGGGAGGGGTTGTTAGGGGTGTCTCGATACGCCTCATACACGTGTCTCGTTCCATCCCGGTGCAAAATGGACAGATGCGTTTCTGCGCGCGGTATTTTTGCACTAATGTCAAGTGGACAAAGCATCAGAAACTATCTCCTCTGGTACATGCCTTTGACGAGCCAGAAACTATTCTACTCTCTTCAAACTTCCTCCTCTGTGTTTGTGAGAGGAGAGCACCGAGAGACATACACACATACACATACACATACACATACACATACACATACACATACACATACACATACACATACACATACACATACACATACACATACACATACACATACACACACACACACACACACACACACAAGAATTGCAGGGTCTATACTGATGAAAACTATATAAAACGTTCAGTAATATTGTTTTACTGCCATCAAGAACAATACAACTATTATTTTATACTACAGTAATTTTGAATAGTCTCTTAATGCATGCCCTTTGGATTGAATATATGTTGTTTTTATTATTGCTCAGTGTTTTGTGTTGCACCTTAAGGCCGAGACAAGTTCCTATGTTTGTTAATTTTGTTCATTGACAATGGCAATAAACCCATTCTGATTCTTACAAAGGTAGTTAATATTATTGATTTATGTGCTCTTTTTAAAAATACGTATATCTGGTAGATCCATATGTATGGGCCTATGCACTATAAATGTAAATGTTGCAGGCTTAAAGACAGTCATCTGCAGCTGTAAGTCACCTTCAGATACGACTCTTAAATCAAACTTGTTCTATTGTTTCTTGTGTAGTGGGACTATTTGTTATATACATTCATGTCATAATCAACCACAACCTGAAACTTGTGATTAAAGATGTTTGAATATGAGTTTTCAATACATCACGGGGAAGAATAGTGACTATTGAAAGGCTGGAAGTCGATTCCTCCAAAATCCCCTTAGCAATAGTTCTTATTAGAAAAGTAAAGACAATTCTAAATGATTGATTTGATTATTAGTGTGCAGAGGTTGTAATGTCTAAAAAATATTTAATTTAAAAGGAAACATATTAGGCTTTTTTCAGATACTTAGTACAACTATAACTTAAGTACATCACAATAAACCTCAATATTGATCTATAATGGCTTACTAATAGAAACGGGGTCATGGACTTCCTGTTTAAAACTGCAGAACTGCTGCTTATTTCATGTTTGTATTTTTGAAAAGGGTCTACGTGACATTTTAGAACTCTACCTTAATCAGAATCACAATCAGAAAAAGGTTTATTGCCAATGAAAATTCACAAACATGGGAACATGTTTTGGCATTAAGGTGCAACATAAAACACTGAGCAGTCTTTCTCTTATAACATTTTTAAAGATGTAAAACAACAACAACAAAAAGAAACAATACTAGACCAGAGAGAACAAATTAGGCAAAAAAAAAAAAATTAGGAAGGGGAGGCATCCAAGGAAAATAATTTGAAGGCACAAAAACACGTAAAAGGCACGTAAAAACAGGACTTTTCTAAATTCTCAGTTGCAGGGCAATACAGGATTAACTCACACATGAATAAAACTACCAAAATACAACTTTGAGCAGTGATGATGAGGAAACACTGTTGTAACAAGGTTAAAATCTCAATAAAGTCGATTATGCATACTAGGTCCCCTTTAAAAACTTGTCGCTAACCAAAAAGCGCATGCGTCCCCTGAGCGCCGGCCTCTCTGCGCGGTCGTCAGCGCGCCGCCTCCGGGTCTACGCATCCACACTGTCGGTCTGGCTCGCCCTCAGCTGCTGGCTGCGTGTCCTGGGATGACCTGTTGATGTCGGTAGAATGGAGAATAGCAGGGGGAGCAGCGATTTCCCCCATCTCCCAAATATTTAAACATTTTCGCTCAAACGGCGTCGCGGCACAACTTGGCACCGCCACAACCCCGTCACGCGTCAAAGTAAGTAAAGCGTCTGTCGCTGCCGTAACGACGTGGCCGCCTGCTTTTATTGTTGAGGGGGGGGATTGCGTGTCCGGGTGCGCATGAGGTGGATGGAAAACCCAAAATATTTCAGAGTTAGCTTAGCAGTTAGCCACCTTTTAGGCCCCAGTGAATGCGGTTTAAGATGGCACTTCGCTCCGCCGCTGGCTGACGCGCGCACGGCGGAGCTAACCAAAAAAAAAAAAAAGTTACGCTGGCGCCACGGCGGAGCTAACCAAAAAAAAAAAAAAATGAGCACGCCGAGGGAGATTTCGACGCGATCGGGGAGAGCTACCTGACGCTTACCGCTTGTCCCGGGGTGTGCTGTGCCTCAGTTGCCCCGCCGGACGAGCCTGGACGGACGGCCGGACAAGGCTACGACCGCTATAGCTGCTGCTGCTGCTGGTGGTGGTGCTGCTGCTGGTGGTGGTGGTGCTTGTGGTGCCATGTCCCAATAACTTCAACACATCCCCACTCTTCACTCTCCCAAAAGTGCCACGTTTTTCCTCCAAATCTCTCCTAATGTTCTCGAATATAACTGTTTTTGCGGTGAAGTTTGGCGCTTTGTGACGTTCCCAGGTTGTTGTAGAAAATCAGAATTGGGCTTGATAATATAGGCACGTGAACCAGGAAATGCCTCCGACAGACTGACCCCCAGTGGTTATTCGACCAACACCTATTATAGCATTTTTAATTTGAACATAAATGGTCAATATGTGCTTTTAGATTGTGCGGAATGGCAGATATTGATACGCTCCTTGTGCCACTTGATAAACCTTTGAACTCAAGTGGTATAATGTCAAGATTTGAGTGTCCTACTGCAGTGTCTTGCAAAATCGACACGTTCATTGCTATTTAAAATGCGTCTGTAGGCTACTTTCTGTCTGTAAACCAAATCAAAATATCCACTTTGTTATTACAAGTAAAAAAAATAAAAAAAATAAATAAATACAGGCATGGATAGGAATGAAAAAGTAATACAAATATGCAGTTCAGTACAAGGATGCAAGCAATACTTCTAGATTGGTTAAAGGTGCACTGTGTAACCTTTCTGATTCTGTTTGTCTCCATGGAGATGTTTTAGCTTGGAATGGTAGTACGACATCAAACTTAAACTATCTATCTGCATTTATTTAAAAACAAATATATTGGGGGAAACGCGCGTTGCCGCCGTGCACCTGCTTCACAGATCTGACCTGTAATTTGACCTGCTTGTCTCCATGGTGATAGTTAGGTTTTATGCCACACAACGCAATAATCTCTCATCTCCACAGAGAAGAGTACCGTAGTTTGGTGTATTTACGTATTGAACCTATTGTCTTATTTGACTAGTTTCAGGATTTTTGTCAAATTTTGAAATGAGAAAATGAAAACAAGGCGATCAATAGTAATCCTCAAGCCATGGATTTAAAAAAAAAGGAAAATAAATACTGGGTCTCAGATGACGGTACAGTATTGCTCAAGCCCGGGTTTAATTCAATGGGAGCAAGCAGGTACAATGTCATTTGGAAGCCTGCAGCGTTTGTGGTACAGGTTAAATATAGCAGAATAATTGACCATGTTGTCACTAATATAAATGATGAGGCCTAACAAGGCGATTCAATATGATATTCCTTTTGATAATACCATTTATAGGCTAATCAATACATAAATACTGGTTATTGCCCTTCAACTAAGAGAAGGATACAGTGTCATCACGTCCTAGAATCTGAAAACAACACTGCAAACAAGGAATAACTCGTTTTAGGGTGCACAGAATGTTTTACAGTGTGGCATTAAACCTAACTTTCTTTATTTGTTCAATTACAGGTGTTTTGATTGGCTAGGAAAAACGTGCGTTCTTACTGTGGGCAGACTCGCCTCTTCACAGACCTGTAACTTGACCTGGTGGCGTCACCTGTGTGTCGTCATGGAGATGGAACAGAATGTTATACTGTGATAGGATAGACGGTTGAATATTCATAGGTTCCAGCTTGTTGTTATAGGCGACATTCTGTGAACTTTTTTCCCACTAAAAAGATGTAACATTTCGTTTTTTTGAATTGTTAATCGTTTTATTGTGATTTTCCCGTCATTCTTGAAACCAATTAATAGATACAGGCCCATATATTTTAAGTGTCGACAATGAGACGAGCAGCTGGCATGCCGTTGACAAGAAAAATTACATGGTGCATCTTAAAAAGTCAGTCATTTCCAAAAATTATCCCACTGACTTCGAAATATGTTAATATTCTGGATTCAAATCATAATTTATTTTCTTTATATTTTGCAGTGAACAAACATGGCCTTATTTTTAAACAGTATAAACAGAAACTAATCAAAACAAAAACCTGTGCTTTATTTTTGTTTCTTTATATTTACTGTGAACCAGCAAATATGTCAGCACAAATCTGACATATTTTGAAACCGTACACCTAAACCAACCCTATAGGCTCGATCCACTTTAATGTACAGTAGAGCTGTCTTTTTTTTTTTTGGCAGCGCGTCTGTCGTAGCATTGCTAGCCGTGTGCGCGCGCTAAATGACTAGCGTGACCCACTTTCTCCTGTGCATTCCTGCTGAATACAAGCTAAGCCGTTGAGGTCAAGTTGGGTGAATTTCAGCCCGTTTCCAAGCGCTATACGTTCAGCGCAACCTGAGCTGACTTTCTTCTTTTCCTCCCCCCCCCCCTCTATCCATCCTTCTGTCCTTCTTTCTTTTCTTTTTTCTTTCTCTTTACCTCTGTATGTGCCCACCCACCCCGCTTACTTGGCACCCACACAAACGCCACAATCACATTCTACTCGAGTGTCAGGGTGAATTGCTCAAACACGCCCTGCCTGCCTGCTAGCTTGCCTGCCTGATGTGCGTCGGCCATGTTTCTCTGTGTGTGTGTGTGTGTGTGTGTGTGCGCGCGCTAACTGTGGCTAGCCAAACTGTAAACAAGCGGTATTGTTGAGCTTGTGTGCCATTGTGGGTTTGTTTAATTTGTGCGTGTGTGTTGTGTGTGTGTGTCTGTGTCGGCCTGTGCTTAGTATGAGACGCAGAGGAGCTCAGGAGAGAGAGATTGGAGACAAAGGGAGCGCTTCTCTGTCTTTACCCGGCTCGGAGCTTGGCTGATGCCCAGGGAACGGCTTTGGGTTTGGGATATGATGGGGCAGGATACACAGGGCGCGCTGGGAGTGGTGCATTACGACTGGTTGGCGTTGTTCTTCTGGTTTTAGACTTTGTCGCGATGTTTTCAGACTTTGATTGATGCCGTTACCAGATCTACATCGCAAAATGGCCTCTATCGTTCTTTAAACACTCGTGCCGTAGGGGTGGGAAAAATAAATACCATGATATTTGAATTTGTAAATGATTGTCGATTGTCTAAAATGTTGAAATCGTTATAGAGTGTCAAGCCTATCACATGGTGTCAGGACAGAAATGGAGGTTTTAGTATTGTGACATCACTAGTTTAGACCTCTACAAACATGTTCTGAAATGCATGTTGTTGGTTTTTTTTACTAGTTTAGCAGTTCATATGTCAGTCTTCTTTCAAATGGTGATGATCCTGGGCATGTTATTACTTTCATGATTAAAAGACAAATTGCAAATCTAAAGTCGGATATTGTGGCAAAATCGTTCAGGTCGACAGTAAATGTCTTGGTTCGGGTTGAAACATGAATGAATCACAACATACACAGAAGTAAGCATATCACTTGTGTTACTGTATCTTTTTGAGGTAATAGTTTTTATTATTGACGCCGAGGCCATTGTCAATGAGCAAGATTCACAAACGTAGGAACTTGTTTTGGCGTTAAGGTGCGAAATACAACGATGAACAATGATAAAAACAACATATGAAATCAAAAGATTACCATGATTCTAATTTAGCATGTCTCTAAACCAGACGCAAATTATTTTCCTCCCATTTTGACTAAATGGATCCAAACCTTTTATATAACTGCTATTCCTCTTTCGCGTATGGCGATGCTTTATATAAATAAAAACAAATGGAGCATTACGCCATGTTTCTATTTCGTGGCCAGTAAATAGTCTAAGTCAGAGCTTCTCAAAGAGTGGGGCGCACCTGTTAGGGGTTGCGCAGAGCCGTGCCAAGGCGGACATGAGACATTTGAGAAATGTGATGCATTATGCATGACAGACGTGTTTTGAGCAACAGAGCCCCTCACGCACGCCTGCCTCTGTGCCCCTCACGCAACGCCTGCCTCTGTGCCCCTCACGCACGCTGCCTCTGTGCCCCTCACGCACGCTGCCTCTGTGCCCTCACGCACGCCTGCCTCTGGCCCCTCACGCACGCCTGCCTCTGTGCCCCTCACGCACGCCTGCCTCTGTGCCCTCACGCACGCCTGCCTCTGTGCCCTCTCACGCACGCCTGCCTCTGTGCCCCTCACGCACGCCTGCCTCTGTGCCCTCACGCACGTCTGCCTCTGTGCCCCTCACGCACGCCTGGCCTCTTGCCCCTCACGCACGCCTGCCTCGTGCCCCTCACGCACGCCTGCCTCTGTGCCCCTCACGCACGCCTGCCTCTGTGCCCCTCACGCACGCCTGCCTCTGTCCCCTCACGCACGCCGCCTCTGTGCCCCTCACGCACGCCTGCCTCTGTGCCCTTCACGCACGCCTTGCCTCTGTGCCCTCACGCACGCCCTCCGTCTGTCCCCTCACGCACGCCTGCCTCTTGCCTCACGCACGCCTGCCTCTGTGCCCCTCAGCGCACGCCTGCCTCGTCGCCCTCACGCACGCCTGCCTCTGATGCCCCCTCACGCACGCCTGCCTCTGGCCCGCCTCTGTGCCCTCACGCACGCTGCTGTGCGCTCGCATCGTGCCCTGTGCCCATCGCACGTTGCCCTGGGTTTAGAATGATGACGGCTTTGGCTTCTCTATGTGCAATGTGTGCTCTGTCTCTCCCCTGTTCTCCCCTGTCCCTCCCCTGTTCCCTCCCCTGTCTCTCCCCTGTCTCTCCCTGTCTCTCCTCCCTGTCCTCCCCTGTCTCTCCCTGTCTCTCCCCTGTCCCTCCCCTGTTCCCTCTCCCCTGTCTCCTCCCCTGTCCCTCCCCTCCTCCTGCTCCCCCTGTCTCTCCCTGTCTCTTCCCCTGTCCCGCCTCGGTCCTGCCTCTGTCCCTCTTCTGTCCCACTGCACGTGGTTCTGTCCTGGTTCCCTTCGCACCGGTCTCTCTCCTCTTTTTAAATTTAACTTTTGAACTTGCTCTGCTACTGGCCGCTCATGTGACGATATAAAACATATGTGAAAAGAATGCGTGTGCATTCAATTCCTTTCTGCTTTGATCCCATGAGCTTTGAAGACAATGAAACACATGGTACGAGTCAGCTCCGTGTAGAACGCAGTCTGTGTGTGATGTCATGGACCCGCAGTGTTTTTACCTCCCAAGGGGCGCGCGCCAGAAAGTTTGAGAAGCTCTGGTCTAAGTACGTCACTTTGTCGACCAAACAGGATATTGTTTGGACCTCCGTCGATATTTAATACCAGCATCAGTGCATCCCCAATTTTCTGATTCTGATTGATGCTGTGAATGTAAAATCAATCCAATCCAACTTTATTTAAAAAAACAACAGAGTTGACCAGAGTGCAGGGTAAGTTTACAGTGAGGCAATGTCATAATAGAAGAACTGCCAACATATCAATACTTATATAATTTGGTGCTGAAAAATACCAGAGATACTATTTTGAATGAATTATACAGTGTTTCGTTAAAGCGTGCCACTAACCTTGAAAATGCACTGCAAAAATAATACTAGGATGAAACCAGCTAATCGATTTAAAGGAGCGTTCCTTGCTGCACCGAAAACAAAATCTACCAACTTGTGTGGCCATTAATAAATGATTCTGCTTCATCGCAACTAATCGATTATTTAGTTTTTGAATAACTGTTTGCTGAACTCTTCAGACCAACGTATGCTGTTTGGTGAGAGAAGTTTTACGACTCAGACAATGCAGTAATTACCACAAAATGACACTAGAAATGTTTACAATTTCTTGTAAATACACCCCATGAAGACCCTTTCAGTATAAATATTCCTATTCGTCCCCATTCTGAACATGTAATCGACTAATGAAAGAAAGAAATAATGAACAGATTAATTGATTACTAAAGTGATTGTTTCATACGTTTAAACATGTTGACATTTATTCTTATTTGAAGCTAAATCATCTTTCTGTGAGTGCAAAAAATGCTTTGTGAAAGGTGCTCTGTTAATAAAGTTTTACTATAACCTTTCTTAAATGCTAACGTAGACCATTTAAGCAGCTACATTTAGCCAAAAAGTCGAAAGATGAATTAACACGCCACACAAAACAATGACCAACACTAGCAGTTCAAACAAATATTTAATCAGAAGAATAAATAGTTGTGTTCCTGTCTTTGCTGCGCCCTGTTACATTTTGTCCTCGTGGAGTAACAGCAGGATACAGCTCATCAGAGTGAAAGGATAGAACATGGTGTGAAGACTTGTCCCAGTGTGTGCGTGCATGTGTGTGCGCATGTGTGTGCGCGCGCGTGTGTGTGGTGGGACTTTTGGTGATGTGAACGGAGCAAGCGCCCTTTATTTTTAGGTCCCTCGCTCATACATCTGACATAGAACAACCGAACGTGACCCAGTTGTCTGAGGACACGGGGGGGCTTTGACACAAGATGGAGGAGAAAAGACTTTGATTAGATCCACGGAGAATATTCAAATGTGTGGCCGTAAAATGTCACAAATGATAAAGGGTATTTAGTGATTGAAGACGTTTAGCGGGCGCATTAACATATAGAACAGCGACATAATCCAAAGGTAAAAAGGAGCAGATACTAGACGTTTGGGGGCTTGAAGAGTAAAGCAGGATTTGGTAGCCTTAAAATCGAGAGCACTTGGTTTAGTACAAAGCCAAGGTACTTAAAATTGGAAACAAACTTGTAAAAGATTACCCTGAGAAGTCATAAATTGAATTTATGTACCGTATTTTAATCGTTTTTTAAAAACATTTATTTATGTGAATGTTGTTGTTCTGAAGATATGCAAAATTTGAATATCAAGTATATCATTTATAGTTAAAAAATAATACAAAAAAGAGCTGATCTCAAAATAAAAAAGAAAGAAAGATATTTTTGTGATTTAATTTTACAGTTGTTTGAAGTAGTAGTGAACCATACCACGAGTAGGGTTATGATTATTGTGAGAAAAAACATAATTTAACCATTCACGATGACAGAGAACATGACAAACAGTGAAATTGTTCAAATGTCTTTAAATCCCATTCTCTAAAACAGTACTACTCAAGTTTGTGACCAGCTGTACAAAACATAACTCTCAGAATAACAAAAAGATTGAAAAGTACTTTACATTTAGTTTGTTCTGAGGACAATACATTATTAAGCATGCATGAATTCCTGTCAGTGTTAATGTGATCAAACTGTAAGAACATACTGACGTGATATTTCTGTGTGCACAGACACATTAGAGGTGTGCTCGGCGCACCATGGCCCAGACCCTCCAGATGGCGATCCCAAACTTCGGCAACAACGTCCTGGAGTGTCTGAACGAGCAGCGGCTGCAGGGGCTCTACTGCGACGTGTCTGTGGTGGTCAAGGGACACACCTTCAAGGTACCACATAACACAAGATCATGTACAAGATGGGCCAGTGTTACTATGGGAGTCCAGGCTGGCTCACTTACTCAAAACACCCAGATGTCTCTTGGATACTCATCTGCTCTTAAAACAGATAAACAGGACAATATTTAGTCACATCACTTCCTTAATACACTTCTAAACCTACTATTTCCGTGCCGCCTGGCTAATATGCCCCGTAATATTAAATGATAATTCTGTTGTATCAGGAAAAAAAGGACAATAGTATTTTTTTTTGGGACCACAATTTGACAGCACGATGGAGTGTGCATGTTTCTCCCCGTGTCGGGTGGGTTTCCTCCAGGTGCTCCGGTTTCCCCCTTTGAATCCAAAACATGCGGCAGGTAAAATCCTCCAGTAAAGGTAGTCCTGCCTAAGCCGAGCACACGACACTCCCACTACACTAAAACTAACTAATCCTAGTGAGTTAGTCCTTACTCCGTACTGTAAACAAGTAGGTAAACAGTCCATGTATGACATCTGCACTCAGTCTTCTAAAGCACTTATTTCACTCTCTTCCATTAAGACTAACCTCGCTTCTGTTCCCCCAGGCCCACCGTGCCGTTCTAGCCGCCAGCAGCGCTTACTTCCGGGACCTGTTCAGCAGCAGCAGTACCGGTGGAGGATCCGGGGGGTGCTCCGGGGACGTCAACCCCAGCGTGGTGGAGCTGCCCCCGGCCGTGCAGCCTCAGAGCTTCCAGCAGATCCTGTGCTTCTGCTACACCGGCCGCCTCAGCATGACCGTGGGGGACCAGTTCCTCCTTATGTACACCGCCGGTTTCCTCCAGATACAGCAGATCATGGAGAAGGGCACCGAGTTCTTTCTCAAGGTACAAGATCTACAACACTGTATGTAGGTGGTTAAAGGTGCATTGTAGTCAAGGCTCGCTTTAGAACGCTCTGGAGCGGCTTTGTTAATGGCGGAATGCGTCTCCATGCTCACCCAGACATAACACATTTTTCTTCATTCATTCATTCATTCATAAATAAAATCTAAATTGTACATTAATTATACTTTTTAATCATGAAGCTGATTATAGCAATTCACAAGACATTTAGTCATTCCAAGTTTGTGTCGCTGTGATTACATATTCAATTACATTGCTCAAAAATACAGTGAAAGCATGCATTGTGATTGACTCGCCTCTCCACAGAACAGACCTGTAAAGTGGCGCTGCTAGCTTGTTTTATGGCGATAGATGAGTTTAAGTCCATAAATCATCTCCAGACTCGTTCTGAGCATTTTTTCAGTCGAATTATGATCAGTACAACTGCGTTCTGAGACCAGGAAGTGAGAGGCCAGCCTGAAATGAGCTGAAATGTTTATGTGAGTAGTAGTCGTGCCATCTACTGGCTACTGAGAGAATTATACAGTAAGTCCCACTGAAAACGGCAGAGATATAAATCTGATTTGGTTTACTAACTAAAGGTACTCAAGAGCATGTTTAAAGGCTGATAACAATACAAGTATTGCATAAGCTATGTAACCTTTTAAATAATGTATTTTTTTTAAATTGGACAAGACAAATAATTATACATGTTGAGTGGCACCAATTCATATAAATACTGTAAGATGCTTCTGTTGGGTGCTCAAAGTAGTTCCCATTCACAAACCCACAACAGCCGTATGTTTTGCTTGTAACGAGAATATAACGAATCGCCTTAATCACCATAAGAACAAGAACACAGTTCTTTTGGGCTCAGACAGTTTGTTCTTCATCACAAGTTCTGCTGCTCTATGCCCCTCTCCCTACGAACTCAAACAGCTGTTGAGACGTTGTTGCTATGGAGATTGCCAACAAGTGGCAACATAGTTTTGATAACTGATTTATGTCAATCATATGGCTTGTATGGCTGAAATTGTATTATTTCTATATTAATTTCACACAAACATACATATATTGTGGAAGTCTCACAGCGCGAGGAGTAAGAACAAACGTCTTGCTTCTTCTGAACTGTGAATTGGCCCTGAACAATCTCATCTTGCATCGCTAGTGTCCAGACATGCCTTTAAAGCCCGTTTATTCAGCTTAATATGTCATCTCCTGCATGTGTCATTAGTACATGAGGAAAGTGTATTTACAGCCGCTCCCTCTTCATCTGCAGACATGTATGTACTCGTGCTGCTGGGACTCTGCTGCGACTTGTGCTGTATGTGTCAACTCCACTCTGGTCATGAGAAAGCCCCCTGCTCCCACCACTGTGTTTGAATGTAATTATAGCTCAAGCAAACGGGTCTTCTTAACATGTTATTATTTTACAATGTTGATCTTTGCAAAGAATTTATTCATGGTTAGTAAAATCAGAATCAAAATTCCTTTGGTATTTGTAAAGCGTTAGTAACCACTAGTTATTTGTTACCTTTTTATAAATGTTATTAAGCCATTTACCAAAAACCTGTGTTAATAAATCATGTACAAGGTGCATTAATAAGCTGCTCATTAAACAATTTTCAAGTGATAATAAACTAGTGCTTATTAATGCCTTTTATAAATAGTATTTTAAAGTGTTACTAAATCCAATAATCGATTAGTTTTGTTTTACTGTTGTATTTGGACAAATTAATAATGCATTTTGAAATTATTATTTTAGTCTTTAACATTTTCGCTTTGCCACATTTGTTTTTCTGAAAGAAATCGGATTACTCGCGTCAGACGTGTCTGCATGACATTTCAATAATCTGATAACGCCAGAGATGTAAGCGTAGCCGGTGTTATGCGCGCCATCAATATTCACGCGCGTTTGACTGCACCACAAACGTCTGTGAGAATGTAGAAGAAGTTGAAGACATGAGTTTAATATGACAAAAATTACACACAAAAAAACAATTTCACTTTTGTTTTCCCCAGTGATTACAGAGATCTGAACCATAAACTAAGCCAACTAGAAAATTCCACTGTAGTTACTGAAACTGTAACTGATAACTGTAAAACAGGTCAAAACATCTGCATTCTGACAGGGAAAAGTCAAATTCTACCTTAGATGTTTGACCTGGCCTTATCATTTCACAATTTATAATAAAATATGATATCTTTCTGAATGGGAAAAGTCCTCAAAATGTTGCATAAAACAGGATGCGGCATTCTAACGTGCGCGTGTCTCCCTATAGGTGTCCTCCCCGAGCTGCGACTCCCAGGGCCTCCACGCGGAAGAGGCCCCCACCTCGGAGCCCCAGAGCCCCGTCACCCAGACCAGTAACGGCGTGTCCCGGCCTTCAGCCAGCGTCACCCCTCTACCTCTCGTGTCCCGGGTGAAGACGGAGCAGCAGTCCGGCCAGCCCGAAGCCGCCACCCCTTACTCCGTCGTCTGCACCCCGGTCGCCAAACGCCTGTGGGAGGGCGGCAGTGTGCGGGACGGGGGCGGAGCCGGTTCAGGGGGAGGGGGCGGCGCCAGGAAAGCGGCGCGGTACTCCCAGGACGTGGCGAGGGGCAGCACCATCCAGAGTCCCGGCGCATTGGGACTGGCGATGGGCATGGGGGCGACGGCCTCCAGCCTGGCGGGGATGGTGGCGGCCGGCGCAGGTCTGGCAGCGAACAACGGGGGCACCAACGGCAGCGCGGCTGCGGCGGGTCTGGGCATGTCCGACGGAGCCAGCCCGGGCACCCTGAGCACCTACGCCAGCGACTCGCCCATCAGTTACCACGACGACGAGGAGGAGGAGGAGGGCACGGACGAGAGCGCCGAAGAGCAGTACAGGCAGATCTGCAACATGTACACCATGTACAGCATGCTCAACATGGGCGCCGCAGGTAAACGGTGCTAACTCTATATGATGGAGGGTAGAGGTCGCCATGGTAACTGTAATACTAAAGAACTCGTACAAAGTAAATACTTTGATAATTGGACTTGTTACTTTGATAATTATGCTTCATCTGTGTCAGGGGGGTCCAACCTCCACTGAGGAAACGGGGCCACACATGACAATGAAGTGAAGGCTTGGAATATTCATTTTAGCTCTGCATAGAATCAAAATATTTATGATTTAGGTTATAAGTGCAAGATTTTAATACAAATTTACAGGAAAAAGTACTGGTACTACTTTTGGTTATTGGGCATTTGGCCCCCAGGCCTGTTCGGACACCCCTGCTCTATGTTCTACCACACTACCTAATTATAAATAATACACACATTTTGACTTCATTTGGTGTATTTGTAATTGTTGTAAATATAAATGATAGTTTTACACCAATGAAGTAGCTATTAGTGAAAAAAAGTTGATAAAACTATAGAAAATGACAGGAAGTGACATCACACCAGGGACACTCATTCCAGCCAAAGTTTATGCATCATTTACACACCAAAAAAAAACTTTTTTAACCCCCTAAAACATTCATTCAACAAAATAAAGGTGCACGCATAGTTTTTTATTTGTCAAATTTAAAAAAAATGTGTTAAATGAGTTTTGGCCCAATGGTTGCTAGGTATTTTCATAGTAAAATAATAAACCTTAAAAAAATTATCTTTTTGGGGGATAAAATGTGTATAATTTTTCAGCAAATTTAGAAATATATTTATCTTAACTGCGTTTTAGTTCAATGAGTGGTCCACAGACATGTCAGAAGTACTTTAAACGCAGTATCCACATGTATGAATTGTAAACTTCAAGCAAATGCACGATGATGTCCGATACGCATTTTCTGAACATGTGCTCCGACTTGAGCTCGATCATTTACGGTTTTAATAGTTCACTTTGTCGTCCAGCCACAGGCGAGCGCGTGGAAGCCCTGCCGGACCACACAGAGACCCGCGGGCGCATGAGGGGCCGGGACCTGACCTGTCTGCCCGCTGAGCTCATCGCGCAGATCGGCAACCGGTGCCACCCCAAACTGTACGAGGAGGGCGACCCAGCTGAGAAACTGGAGCTGGTCTCAGGTGAGAATGAGCGAATTTGGGCATTCTCCACAACTGTTCTTGTTCTCAGTGGATTTTTCCATGAAGAGATCTGTCCAAAAATCTGTTTCAACACACGATAGTTGGAAAAAACTCCTTTACAGTTGTTTTTGTTTTGTTATATATACTGTATAAATCAGTCATTTAAAAAGTATATTGTGACTATTTTTGCAATGAATATAACTATTGTAAGCTTAAATCTTTTTAGTTACGTCTTTATATTGGTTTAGCAAATGCACCGAGACAACTAAAGATAGATCGATAGATATTGACTGATGTATTGGGCAACAACTGACTAAACAAAAGACTTAATGCGCTATTTGAAATGCATAACGGGCCATAGATATTATTTTTCATTATTGCACAAAGCATAGACTGTAAGAAGGTTTGAAGAAAGTGCAAATTATTTATTTGGGGGGGAAACAGTCCAAATTGGCCCTACATATCGGTCTTCAAGTATTGTAAAAAAAATAAAAAAAAGTAAATTGACCATTGGTTTCTCTAGATTCTAAACAATCAGGTTTTTTGTTTTTTGTTTTTTCACATTATCCCTCATTATTTCATTTTGTCTCGATTCAATCCACGCGTCACAATTTTGATATCATTTTGATTTTGTAGCGCCTCAGAAGAGCAAAAACGTGTGCTTCTTTGTAGTCAGTTGGCAATAAATTCAGGAGTTTGTTGTTTATTTGGTTTGAGACTTTTAATCATGTCTCATAAGGAAGGTGTGTTTATGTTACAGTATATGCTACTTACAGTTATAAGGCATACAATCACCTTCTATTTTGAGCATTTTTCTTTGCATTTCATTTATTTTGATCATGTATTATTTGACTATAGGTCTGTGCTCGTCCCCCCCTCTGCCACTGATAAAAACACTACTACTATTGGACTATTAAACTACTAGACCAAAGGCTTCAAGCACAGCATCAAGCTCTTAAGCGTTTCTGTCACAATAATTATCCACATGAACATTGAAATCACCTGTAATGACCAAACCATCAAAGTCTGCGCATACGACTGAAATCATCATTAAAGTAAAGGGTTGTTTTTAAGGAAAACTTGGACGGTAGTGTCTTAAAAAAGATTGTGTTTGAATGCCGAGCGCCTTTAATCACCGACGTGTGAAGCCAAAAGCAGTTATAGTCTTCAAACATTCATATTTTAGTCATTCCTGGGTTTATTTACATAAAATAGGAAGTGACAGAAAGATAAAACCCACCTCTGTTAGATTATAGCGGCATGCAAATTGGATCGAACCACCAGTATCGAACAATGCAATACTATTTTGAGAATTGTTTCATCCCTGATTTTGAATATTTGTCTATAATATTCTAAACAAGTGACGAGGGATGTCACGATATCACATTTTAGCGTTACGATCATTGTGAGAATAAACATCACGATTTAACGATTCTTTACTATTATGGAGACCGATAATCAACAGTGAAATCTTTTCTTTTTTTTGTCATTGCCGTGGTCTGTTCCTCAAGTTTGTGACCGGCTTTATGAAATGTAATTTTCTGGAAGACAAAATACCAGTTAAATGTGACAAACTTTTTTGGGCTATATACTGAACAAAAATACTTTTACACGATTAAATTTATTTTTTTATTTTTTTTCTATTCTATTCTATTGTGACCTGAATAATCTTGATTAACCTACTAATCATGACATCGCTACAACTGACATAACTGTAGTTTCAATACAAATGTTTGAACAATATTCATGCAGAAATATGTACAGATTAACTCCCATCTCTGTGTCCAATTATTAAGTTCCCATGTTTATCTTTGTGATTCAGAGGTGACTCATTGATACTGGGGTGTTAATGCTACACACACACACACGCACACCCACACACACACTCATATGGCCGACTGGGTTTGGCACGGGCATTCCGATCACGCAGCACATTTACTGCCCACGTGACAAATGTTTACGTCTCACACTCCGGGACGGCCTGGCGCAAAGACATTTATGCTACGCTAGCTTTCACACAGCCTGTAGTGACTTATATTTAGTATGTATAAACATTTGTTTTATTTTTCATTTTGTATTTATAAGATGCATTTCTGGTTTGAGATCATTCACCGTTGATAGATGATATGTGCCGTGCTCAAAGCAAGTTTATGAATTAGAGCTTGTTTCCATCTGATGGACTGATTTTGTTTGTTTGTTTGCTTTTCTAACTGCTTCCTATAGAACTCCTGTAGAGGGCGCCATTACGGCAGGGAAGAAACTGCAGTAATGAACGGCAACCAGACTGAAATGTAGCTTTTGGAGTTTATCTTTGTTAATAAATTAAGAACGTATCAGATTACACATTAGATTGTGTAGATCGTGACCTAAATCTACAAAATCTGTACATCCAGTTCACTTTATAATACGTTTGGCGCGAAATTTACTTTATTATAAAACTATGGTCATGTTTTTTGAGCTTCATTGTTGGCTAACGATGAACTTCCTGCTTTTCGGAGAATAAAACGCTCTGCAATTAGACGCAGAGAAAGCACTGCGGTCTCATTTTCACCCGAATAAATGCTTTTACCATATATCTACTGTGGCAAAACTTTATTTTATTTACTTTATTAGGTGCACAAATAAAATAAAAAAATGAAATTGGGTACTGGCTCTTAAAGTAAAACTACAAATAAAGGAGCAAAAAATGCTTAAGCTGAGTAAAAAAGTAAAAGTGTTTCGTGCAGATTTTGGACAACCATTAAAGGGTAAAATGTGGCGATCTTGATCACGAATTGTCTTTATTTTTAGTCAATCAATTTCTCAATGTTTCTGTTGCAACCACGAATGTGCTAAAATAAATAAATAAACCTCATACTATACAGGAAGTACTTTTTACTTTTTAGTCCAGTTAAAAAATGTAGTGGAGTCCAGCTCAAATGTAGTGCAGTAAAAGTATCCACTGTGAAAGCGATTTACGTACAGCTTAGGGTTAATCGATAATCGTGATTTTGCAGGTCACAATATAAACGTAAAACGTAAAAAAGTAAAAACTAATAATCGGGACTATTTTAGAAGCTAAATTATTAAAGTAGAAGTCTTTTCTGTTCAATCCGGACCCCAAAAAGTACTGCTAAATGTATAGTGAGTTTTATGTGGCAGTTTATGTCACAATAACTGTCCTTTTGCATTCAGAAAGTTTGAGTTCATAAAGCTCTCCCAAGTATTAATGGTGCAGTGATGTATCAGAATGAAAGAAAATTAAGGATTTTATTTTGTCATCTTTGTGAATAATCGTTAAATTGTGACGTTTCTTCTCAGTAACAGTATACCTAAATACAGAACTTTAACTTTTACCCTTGAATACGTTCCACCACTGATCAAATGTGACATATCTGTTTGTGCGTTTGAAAAGTCTGTATCCATTGCGTTCCGACTAATGTGAAATTAGGTCTGCAGCTTGCTTTTGAATGTGAAAAAAAGACCCTTGCCCCAATCCAAAATCTCTCGATAAAGAGAAGCTGAAACCCGGAGCGCTTCACAAGTGTCGTGCGCCGTACACTTGGCCTTCGAGTTCTAAAATGTGCTTTTGTGTGTGAAACAGGTACGTCGGTGTACATCACGCGCGCCCAGCTGATGAACTGTCACGTGAGCGCGGGGACCAGACACAAGGTGCTGCTGCGGAGGCTGCTGGCTGCCTTCTTTGACAGGTCTGGGGCTATTTTGAGCCTGCTTTTTACATCTGTTTAGCAAGTCTGTTTTTTTTTATGTCGGAGTGAAAGCGTTCTGGAAGTTATCTGCAGGCACTGTTCATTCTGTCGACTGCTCTATTCTGTCCGCTTTTGTCAATATAAAACGGCAAAATGTGCTTTTCTTATGAACACAAAATGAATCAGTGATGACAAATGAATACAAACTAAACAAAAATGAATAGAAGGGGCAAGTTCCAGAACCCTTTGTTTTACACTACCCTTAATACTGTGTAACTACATCATTAAGTGCAATGTAACTACGTGTTATAGCAAGTAAACCCTAATCTTAACCCTTCCTACCACGTTTTTGCATGTTGTTGCATAGTAACTAGTTCTTTATAATAAACAGTTGTACCTGGCTGCAGAGGAAAATGGGTGAGGCAAACAGCACCAACAATCAAGGGCTGGACCCACATTTTAACTGACATTCAGACTTAATTTGAAAAATAGACACTGGACTAAAATAGGATTCATTTGTTGTGCCGTGATTTCAGTTTTATTTAGTGGATGTCCTGATTTTGTTTACTTGCTCTCCCCGTGTCGTGCTCTTCGTTTTGTGCTTTAAGAAAACCTAAAGAGAAAAAAAACGGTGTAAGCTTATTGTTGTTTAGTCCATTAATCGGTATTTAGTCGGCTAAAGTTGTTGTTTTTTTGTGTCAACATTTTATTGTTGGAATTTCAAAGGATTTATGTGAAGAAGAGAAAAAGCGCAGACAGGAGGAGGTAGGCTTTACCAGGGCCACTTTTCTTGCACTTTTGGGGCAAATATGCGGTGGGGGGGGGTCATGGTTTGGAGAGCTTTTGCTAAAGCCACACCTCATTCAGTCGACTATGTCATCGACCGGGAAGTGTAAAAGTAGATTACAACCGTAGTAATGAGAATTTTGGGGGTCACAAAAGCCCAAACCAGGCAATATATACAATCAATGTCCAATGTGGGAGGTCCATGAAGCCTCTACTTGAAATATATAATCATCTAACGTGCATAAAATGTCAAGACCAAGAGTAAATATTAACTTAAAATAAATTATAATTGGTTGTTGAAATTGACACTGTCTGCAGATAAAATTCAAAATATGATAACAAAAAGGATCAAATTTCAATTTTTTTTATTTTTTTTTATGTTTCAGAAATACTTTAGCAAACAGCTGTGGAACCGGCATCCGCTCATCCACCAACGACCCCAGCAGAAAGCCCCTGGACAACAGAGTGCTACACGCAGTCAAATGTAAGCAGAACAATGTCACGTCTGGAACTGGGAGTGCAAAGGAAAGGCCTCAGTGAGTCACCTAAAATGGACTCACTGAATGCACACTCATGCTTATGTCATAGATGGGATGGAAGGATTAGACTGCTGTAAGGCGTTCTCACCACTAGGTGGCACCATTCATCCCTCACGTTCACATACTTCGGTACAGTTTACAGATCTGTGTGAAGCAATTGTTCTCTTACTGAAACACAGTAGTCGCCATGGAGACGTAGTATGCGTTCTTTCCAGGACTTAGTATTGTGCTTTCACTAAAATAGATGTATTTATTGTAAACTGTAACATTGAGCTATTGGAGGCAAGACATTTTTTATTTTTTTTCTATCCTTTGTCATAGATTAGACGACTACACTTGGAATTCTGAAATTGTTTTAGTTTTTGTTATGAAGATTTAAAGGGCGTATGGCAGGTTTTTATGATTGACTCATTTTGATTTTATTTGGTGTATTTGTACCTGTTGTACATATAGATTATAGTTTCACCCCCAATCAAGTTGGTATTTGAGGAGAAAAGTAGAAAAATCTATAGAAAATGACAGGAAGTGACATCACACCAGGGACACTCACTCCATCTAAAGTTTATGCAGAATTTACACTGAAGAAACAACTTTTTTGACCCTCTAAACTGTAATTCAACAAAAATAAAGGTGCTCTAATATATTTGTGTGACTTTTTATATATTTTTTTATATTAGATGAGTTTTTCCTAGTGTGATGTCATCGATTGCAAACAGGAAGTCAAATTATAAATCTAAAAACTGAGCAATTTTTTTCATCAATTTTTAATAATTTTTTTGCAACATTTTAAATATATTTATCTTAACTGCATTTTAGTTGAGTGAGTGGTCACTTTAAAACCATTAGCTTTTTGACCTGTCAGTTAATCATAGAAAATACTTCTTTATTTAGTATTTTGAACTATTAAATCCAAGGCATTAGTATGAATATTTTGAACGCTTATTCCTCCTTTACCTCCACAGTCTATTGCCAGAACTTCGCCACCAGCTTCAAGGAGAGCGAGATGAACGCCATCGCGGCCGACATGTGCACCAACGCCAGACGGGTGGTCCGCAAGAGCTGGATCCCCAAACTCAAGCTGCTGATGGCCGAGAGCGACGCCTACTCCGCCTACCTCCCAGAGAACGTCAAGACGGAGGAGGACGGGCTGGTGGGGGCCGAGTCAGGCTTCGACCCCGCCTCCCTGGAGTCCGGCGGGGGCTTGGAGTCGGGGGGCGGGCAGTCGTCAGGCGAGGCTCTGTCGGGAGTAGCCGGGGACGCTGCAGCTTTGTTTTGAACTCCGTCTTGGGGTGGTCTGACTGCAAAAATGACTGCATAAGTTAAATTACTTAAATTAAGTATATTTGGCTTAATTTGAGTAGTTTTGACTCGATTTAACTTTTTTGGACATATTAGATCTACCTTTTATATAATTAGTTTGGTACCACTGAATAATAACTACATCTTATTAAAGCATGAACAAAGTCTTAATTCAAAATGGTTTATTAAGAATTTTTCAGGCAAGTTAGAGTATTAATTAAGCTTGAATCATTATTATTAAAGCATTTGTTGAGTATGAATTAAGTTTGTTCACGCTTTAAGGCAATTATAAGTGTAGTCATTATAAAGTGTTACCATTTATTTTAATTTATAACTGATCTTACTTTTTGTTTTTGTCTGAATTGAAGGATCGCTGACATTTTGTATTGCATTTATTGCACACACGACAACAAAAATATCTTCTATTGGCATTTTTTATAATTATTTTTTTTGCCTTGAAATAAGACAAAAAATATACTTGGATTTTTTTTTATGATTGGTATTTTTTATTTTTATTTTTTTTCGAAATGGGGCGAGAAAGACATTCGGCAAATGATCGAGCCCACGGCCCAACCACACGTTAAACCACTTCACTACCGGCAAGCACAAGAGTAGAATCTTTAAACCGGTCGGATAAACCAATATCGATCTCTGTCGCAAATAAAACAAGTCAAAACTACTAAAATCAAGAAGAAACGTTCTAAATTTAAGTAATCGCAACTCATACGTTGGTTTTTGCAGTCGTCCCCCATGCTTGCTCCTCCATGTGACTTTTGTTCCACACTGCTTGGGCCAACTACGCGCCCGCTGTAACCCGGACGTACGTAAACACTTTTATTTTCTATTTGTTTTTGCTTTGTTGGTGGCAAAACGAGCAGATCGAAAAACGGAACGAAGAGGAACGGCAAAAGGGTGCGATTTTTTTTTTTTTTTTTATTTTTTTTTTCCCCTCTCTCGACGAATACATGAATACATTCCCTGGACGGTAGTAGGCGGGTGAGTGAGCGGGGTCAAGGTCAGGCTGTAAGGGTGGGGGAGGGGGAGGGGGGCTGGGGTTGAGTGACTTGGAGTGAATGTTTTTTTTTTCCTCTATGCAAGCCTGACCTCTTGTGGTGGAGTTTGGGAGTTGACGCGCCCCTTCGTTCGAACACTACCTGAGCTCATCCATCTTCCGCTCGTCGTCCCCTCCACGCGCCCGTCCCCTCCACACCAGATGTTTCTCACTGTGCGTCACCGCGCGCCGTCGGTCCCGAATTATACTGTAAAGCACTGTAAAAACATCTGCGCAAGCTAAAATGACGCCTAATTCCGAACGTTTTGCCTTGTTTGCCTAAAACGTTCTCTATTGTCGATTTGAAACGATTTTAAACCGTGAGGATTTTTGTAGTCAGTAAAGATTTTTTTAATTATTTTTTTTATTTTTTTAAACAGCAGAAAGTTGAAACCTGTCAGAAATCGCACATTCAATCTAAACCCGTCGACATTATTCACAACCAGTTTCGAAATTCTGAATTGAAGTCCTTTCAACTTGCGCAGATGTTCTTTTTTTACAGTAAGTTTTTCTTTTCTAAATGCATGTTCCTCTTTCTACGATGTGATCAGGAGAGAAGGCAAGATGTTTTTTACTAAGATGATTGTAAAGTAAATTTAAGGGCAAAAGGTAATCAAAGATGGTCAAAGATATTTTTAGAAGAACTATATTTATATGATTAGAGTCCATGCCTGGCATGTTCCGAGCAAAGATCGTGGGAGTTTAACTTCACTTTATGCTTTACTAAAAATCATATATCACAATAAGGTACACATATTTTTGCAGAGATAATAGTATACAAAAAAAATCTAATGCAGTGTTAACATAGGACCTCCTAATGAACCTCAAATAGCTGACTTACAGTAGACGGGACTAAATGTTTCAGTCTTTTTTCAGAATAGTTTTTTTTTTTCTTTTTTTTTCTCTCCGTTGTTTTATTTGGATGCATTTCATTCTAAAGAGTGAAGGCTGGTTGCCCTGGCACGACTGTTGACTGTTGAGCTCATGATCTTTTAGTAAAAAAAAAAAAAAAAAAAAGTGCGACGTCTGCCTCTGTGATGAAGCTTATTCCAACACTAGTGGAGATGTGGGCGGAGACTTTGAATGTGCCTTTTAAATGAACCAATAATCAGAAGCCGCGACGTCAGGGGGAAAGCAATATCCTAAAAAGGTAAAGGATAGTGACTGTGTGTGTGCGCGCGCGTGTGTATGTGTGAGTCTGTGTGTGTGTGTGTGTGTGTGTGTGTGTGTGTCCGGTACCTACACTGCAAACAACTCCATACACTCCAAAACTGAAATGTTGACTTAAAATAGTGTGTTGCGTAATCTCTCTCCGTTTAATCATTTTATGTTTGTTTTTATTTCACGTAGTTAGAATCTTAACTTTGAATTAACATTTTAAAAAAAAAAATTAAAAATTGGAAAAAGATTATACTAGAAATGTATTTAAAGTCAACATTTTTGTTTTGTAAGTGTTAAAGTTTAAAATGAAACTGATTTGTATTAGGAATATTAAACTTGTTTTGAGTCGTTTTTAGTTCAAGATTTAGTTGATTTTATGGTGAATTATTATTATTAGGTAAAACGTTCTTTATTGAATTGATTAGAAATATGTATTCAAATCAAGTCCCCAAACTAAGCAGACAACTCAAAACAAGTTTGTCAATTTAAGTCATTTTAACCTCTGTAGATATTCCAATATTCCTTTTTTTTTTTTCTTCTTCTTTTTTTTTACAGAGTATACTTTATTTATGTGTCTAATATGCCCATGACTGTGGTGCCACCTTGAATTTTAGAATCCAAAATGGCTGACCTGTGGGACTTTTGCACCTTTCGAGGCGTAGTGAGTGAAGGCTGGAGCACCTTAAGAGAAAAGCACCTTTTCACTGTTGATGGATGTTGTAGCAATCAAACCCCTTTAGCTTTTCGCGTGTGACCTTTCCAAACCAATTTCACTGATTTTCTTTCTTTCCTTTCTTTTTTTTTTTTTTTGAATGCGGCACAGCTGTTTTGTAAATATTCGAGAAGACTGTTGAGTCGAAACACAAGTGTGTCTTTTTTTTTTTTTTGTATTGACCCTTTTTCCGTGTGCCATCCTATTAGCGTGTTTGTTGACGTGCACCCTAGCTGTTTCGCATTACGAGAACGATAACGACGTGAGCGAAGGAGAGGAAAACCGGAAACTTATATATGTCTGATCACACTCTTTTTTTTTTTCTTTTTTTTTCTGTTGATGTATTGTACAAAATAAGCATGTTTCACAATTCTTCTGAAAACTCCACCTGGTTTGTACGGGCAGACAAACTTAGTACTGTGTTTTGAATGGACTAAGGGTATCAACAACGACAAAACCTCAGTTGGCCTAGCGCTGGACTGTAAACCCACACACTCCGATTACCTCTGAGGCCTGTTGATGGGATCCGGGTTTAGTTCAAAGAAAGTTCAGGTTTACTTTGAGCAAACTCTTGAGTTCCTCTTAAAGAACGTTTGGTTTGGATCGGCGGCAGCGGAAGTCGTAACGGGCTCGCCGAAGTTACCCGGCTTGTAACGCCGCAACTCTTTGAGTTTGAGGATTCGGATTCCAGCAACAGGCCAGTGGACTCAGCCAGACTGTTGTGCTTCCTGTCCCTCAGACCTCTGTCATGGCCGCACCCCAATTCTCAAAACGTAGTACCTCAAACTCCTCGCTTCCTTCACGTTTAGCACCGTCAGAATCAACGAATTTTGCGGTTAAAGTTCTCCCACGGTTGAAGTTGGCAAGGCGACCCAGAAACACTTGAAACAAACCTTTCCTGGTCGTTTAAAACCAAAATGAGACCAGAAGCGGACTAGCCCAAGATGGACCTGTCCGCCATCTTGATTGATTGGGAAAAAGAAACCTCAACCATCCCATCGTGACACATACTGCTGCGTTCAAATCGATCATATCTTCGGCGCCAACCAATCGTATCAAACGCAATTGCTAGGTCCAGGCGGGAAATAAAAAAAATTTAAAATAGTCTATTCAAGTTTGAGAAGTGAGATGCGGCTCATGCATCACTTCCACTAAACGGGTGTCCCATCGAAGCAAGGCAGTGACTTCAGGTAGCTCGATCTGAATACACCTCAACTTCTTCTCGACTTCTCAGTGTCCCCGGCGGCACTGCGGAGGCCCTCCTATCGTCTGATCCACCTCGGTCGCGGTTTCCTCCGTGACGACCACACGACGCAGATGCAGTAAGCTGGTGCCATGTTCAGTCCGGTTAGCGTTAAGCGTAGCTACAGGAGCAAAAACAAAGTCATGTGTAACGGGGAAAGGAGCATCTTGGCGCGCAAAGGGAACAAACATTTGAGATACCTTCTGCGGTATTAAAATATCAGTGTGTTTTTTTTTCTTTTTTTTTTAAAGTGATATGGCGCCCAAACTGACTTGGATATAAACCCTTTACTTTTTTTTTTTTTTTTTTTTTGCGCAACCTTATTATTCCGGAATTCCGCAAAGTTGTGGCGTTTTAATCCAAAAGGTATAGTTTACTTAATGTGAAGGAGCAACGTCAACTCAAAAATTCTTGGTTTGTTTGAATTACCGCTTCCGCTTCCGAAGCATGTACAGTACGTTTACACAACTTGCGTAAACCCAACACTTGAATGGAAATGGCGTGGCACGGCTCCGAAACCCTTTGTTTTTCACTGAACAGTACATATAAATATATACATAACTATAAATATGATTATATACATGTATAGATGAATACTGTATATTACAAACTAGATGCACCCACATAGAGGTTCTTCATGTTTGTTGTGCACTCGCAGCATGACCGATCAATATTTAGCCCGACTCAAGCTTCTTCACTATCAATGTGTGTGTCCGTGTTAAGCCTGTAGCACCAGTGGCCCTCCTGTCGGCTCATCCTCCTCCTCCTCTTCTTCCTCCTCCTCCTCCTCTGCCTCCTCCTCTTCCTCCTCCTCCTTTCTCTGTTCTCTCTGTTCCAAGTGCCAATAACTTTGTGAAAAGCCCTGTAACTGTGACCCGACATTATCCAAGGTAATTGCACATTAACAACTGTAAAATAAAGGCGAATCCTATAGAGAAAATGTCAACGACTATTGACTAAATGATGAATATCGTAATAAAAGATTTGTAACATTTCTGATGGCTCTTCTTTGTAGCGTTCTTACTCGTTCTGGCAAATACCGGCGAATGCCTCGGTTTTCTGGTTGGGTTGTCTCATTCAAGCATGTTCTCTGGTGAAGATTGTCACAATGTGGAACCAAAGTGTTTCTGAGCATTTTAAAGCTAGCATTTCCTTCAGTACAATGTAGTTGATGTGTTTAGCCGACTGTGTTCAGGAGACTCTTTAGGGCGGCATGGTGGAGTGGTCTGTATGGAGTCTGCATGTTCTCCTTGTGTCTGCGAAGGTTTCTTCCGGGTGCTCTAAAACGACTAAAAACATGTAATATTTCTGTTTGCTACAGTGTCTTAAGTAATTTTAGATCAATATTTAAAATTTCCAAAAATATACAAGTATCACAATTTATAATGGAGCAGACAAAAGCGTAATATGTCGTCTTTAATTAAACAATGCATAAGATCACTGCTAAAGTGACCAAACTTATTTTAGACATTTGTGTGACGCCTTGTATGGGAAGTACAGTACTAATGACTGTAGTTTTGCATATTCGCCACAAGAGGGAGCGTGCAACATCCGCACTGAGATTGGACTGCTCGTTGCTGAGTAACTGCCTCTCAGTGTCTCATGTAACACGCCAGACAAACATCCACGTCGAAATAAACGGCCTTAAATTCCCACTCGGTCCAAAACAATGACTCTGTGGGCAATTTCTCAAAGACATTCCGATGTCCTAATATGGGCATGGAAGTAGCCGCGCGCTTGATAGTGCGGCTTTAATAGCCTCAGGAAACTCAGGGCTCCCGCTGACGTCATGGGTTTCCTCCGCATGGGCCGCCGCGACAGGATGTGCCTAATAATATGGCCATGCTCGCCTCCTCCCGCCCCTTCCTGCTTCCTGTCAGAGGAAGAGCCAGCAGAGGGGGGAGGGGTGAGAGTGCAAACGAGCGCGTGTGGAAAGCAGACAGACATTACAGGCTGCTGCTGCTGCTGCTGCTGCTGCTAAGGCTGCTGCTGCTGCTGCTGAAGCTGCTGCTGCTGCTGCAGCTGCTGCTGCTGCTAAGGCTGCTGCTGCTAAGGCTGCTGCTGCTGCTGCTGCTAAGCTGCTGCTGCTAAGCTGTGAAGCTGCTGCTGCGCTGAAGCTGCTGCTGCTGCTGCTGAAGCTGCTGCTGCTGCTGCTGCTGCTGCTGCTGCTGCTGCTAAGCTGCTGCTGCTGCTGCTGAAGCTGCTGCTGCTAAGGCTGCTGCTGAAGCTGCTGCTAAGCTGCTGAGCTGCTGCTGGCTGCTGCTGCTGAAGCTGCTGCTGCTGCCGCTGAAGCTGCTGCTAAGGCTGCTGCCTGCTGAAGCTGCTGCTGCTGCTGCTGCTGCTGCTGCTGCTGCTGCTGCTGCTGAAGCTGCTGAAGCTGCTGCTGCTGCTGCTGCTGCTGCTGCTGCTGCTGCTGCTGCTGCTGCTGCTGCTGAAGCGGTCTATTTCTGTCGAGTCTGGGACAAATGGCCAGTGTTTTCTGTCGAGTCTGGGACAAATGGCCAGTGTGTGAAGTAGGCCAAATATGCAGGTCTAAGTCCTGTCGGCTCAAAATAGTATTTCTCCATCTTAAGTAACAGTTTGTGGGCCTGTAGTACAACGGGATCAACATTTTGAGCAAATCTGTGTTATGTCGCCTACACTCCTTGACCTTGACCCTAAATCATTTCATTAGCACCTTTATTGTCATCTGTCATTTCACACATGTTCACCAATATGTGTTAAACAAATACATCAAATATATTATGACATGTATTTCCACTTTCATTCATTACATATATATGTATATCATTATTATTCTTATTTTGTATCTTATTATCCCATCCCTGGTAATGAAGTGGCTGCAGTAGGCCTATAATACTATAATGTTTGGAGTACTTTCCCCCGGTCACAGCCTGGTACAGTAACATGTGCCGTTTTATGACTTCAGCAGATGGTACAGAAATGAGCACAGCTGTCCGCCTTTTGAGAACTGTCTGCGAGGGTTGGATCTGCAGTTTAATGGCACGAGTTATATTCTATCGTTTTTTGATTCAATCGTAACAGGAAAAGAGTTACTTATGGCCAGATTAGTAGCTACAGCGTCATGTGAAGGTAATTAGTTTAAAGCCTGCATTACAATCGCCCTATTGTTCAAACTCTGAAAATGAGAACAATATTAATTAAGTAGTAGTGGTTAAAAGAACACATTTTGGTAACACTGTTTACAACATGTTTTAGAGTCAATGTTATTTTCAATGTTATTTGTTTCTTATTACTGGCTTAATCTGCTAACCTTATTCTGCTGCTATTAAACACATTAACGAACACTACTTTTAATACATCCTTTATTACCGCTCTTATAATAATGTGATATTACACGTTCATTACCAAGAGCCTATCAGAATCATAATCCATGCACAGAAACGTCTTCAGATTAGACAAATAATCAGTAATAAGACATTTATTAACAGTTAGTAAATGTGTAATAAGCAGCAGAATACGGTTTTGCGGAATAAGACATTAGTAATGATGGACAAACAAATAAAACACAAAATTAGCAGCCTGTTAGATGTTAAAAGAAAAGTTTCCAAATGTTATGAAGATAGACTAAGCGGAGAGGTTTTTTTGCCTGTTGATGTGCAAATGCTTTGTTTCCATGGCGAAATATTGTATGAATTGCTATAAAAACGTATGATTTTTGAAGTTTATCCCTTAAAACAGTTGGAATTTTTTGAATAACAATAGATAATATCAAAATTGTTGTTTGTTCTTATGCTGTTTTCCATGTAAATATCAGTTTTATAGCATTGGTGAGAGGGACATTCCCTAAATGAGTGGGACGGGGGACGGGGGCCTGAACGGCTGCGGGACGAAACCAGAGGGACAGGTGTCGTCTTATGTACGGGTCAAGGACTTGAGAAGGTCTAAACCACAATTCACAGGCCAAAAATGGCTGAACCAGATTTCCACAAAATATCAACACTATGGCGACATGACAACAGACCACAAGATGAAGAGTGGCGTGTTGGTGCCAGCTTTTTTTTCCTTTACAACCAAGATGGAACAAAGGCTTTTTAAATTGTCTGATTTCCACGACATTTTACCCCACAGAAAACCACTCGTGTAGCTTCAAGTCGGTAAGAAACTGGAGATGAAACGGGTTCGCTGACAGTAAAACAGGTACATTAAGTGTTTCTGGTGAAAAACGTCTTTTGTTTGCAAGTACAAGCGTCGCGCTCGAGATGTCTTCAAGCCGTTAGCGTGATCCGAGTCAAATGCTAAAACGGGAAAAAAGAAAACATCTCACATCCCTGGGCCTAGCTGATTCATCGAAATAAGAATTGCTAGCTGATTCATTCGCAAATAAAGAATGCTAGATGAATCGAATATGCAAAAAGATACTGTTTGTTGCCCTTCTCCAAAGTCCACATTGAATTTTTTGAAGAGACACTTTGGGGTACATTTGGGACATCACAGTATAAGTATAAGTATAAGTCTGAACACTGCAAAAGGAGGTGGACAGAGGTTGCAGCTAAATGCTTAACTTACTTAAACACTAACTGTGTGTGTGCCTAAAAATTCTAATTATAAAAGTGGCAAGCTGGAGAAGTGGAAGCAGTTAAATATATCCTTAACCCCTCACGCTTAGGGCCTATTTGACCTTTGTGAAGCTGACCTGCAGTCTTGTATTCTGATGTCTGGTTTGAGCGTCTGTTGGGTTTTGACAGTTCTTTTGTAAAAGCTGAAGGTAAAATCCACTCAAATTTTGTCTTAGGGACTTTTTAAGGAACAAAAATTTCCAGGCGAAATCCATATTTAAGTCCGATTAATTTTTTCCTTTTATTTTAGGGTCATTTTTGTATTTGTGGGTTTGGAGAACAAACTCTCCCTGATGCTTCCCAGAATGATTGATTTGACTGGAAATAAGCGTTTTATTACTTTTTACGTACAACATTAGCAGCTTGAGCGTTCCCTTTTATAAGATGGACAAAATGGAATAGTAAAATTCCATCATCTCACTGTGGAGCGTCATAAACGTGAGAGACAAGTACAGATATTACAGATTTAAGTACAATTTTATCATAAATGTTGTCGTTATTGCAAATGTTCCCCTTCTTTCCTGATAAATGTTGTCATATCTGTTGTTTTTGTTACTTTTAATGGCGGTTAGCAGCCAATTGAAAAGGTGCATTTACCTCCACCCACTGTAGTTGTACGTCTTCAAAGTATGTGTTTTACGCTATACCGTAAAAAAATCAAAGAGAGAGAAAGAAAGAGAAGTGAGACTCTCCCCCTCTCTCCAGAGAAAGAGACCCCCTCAATATATATTCAATGCACCCTCTCTTTCTTTTTATCTCACGTATAGCGTAAAACACATACTTTGAAGACGTACAACTACAATAGGTGGCGGTAACTGCACCTTTCTCCTTCTTTGGTGGTGGTATCCACAGTGTTACATTACCCTCATTCTTTAGAATTAATCCTTTAAACTCCGGCTAACAACCGCCATTAAAAGTAAAAAAAAAAATAATAATAATTATAGAGCACCCTATCATGCAATGGCTGCAGCGCCCTCTACATATATTGACATCACAAACCTTACATTAAGCATGTAATATCTCTTTTCTTTGCTCGTCTAGACATATGCCGTCTATACGCAATACGTATAATCCGCTGATTGTTAGAGAACGTGAGATAACAACGGCCAGGAGAAAGGTAAAAACGAAGGCACTGAAGAAAGAAAGAGGAAGCTCAAGTATGTTGCCGTGGTAAGTATTGGGCAGAAGAGAATTAGATGAGATGAGTGATGAGATGTAGAGCATAGTTCAATATAGATAAGGTCAGTAGTATGGCATGCCCTTGGCGGCTCCTGAATTTGTGCTTGTAAGTGTTCTGGATATTTCAGGGGAAGAAAATACCAAGGGGATAGATCAGATCTAATAGAAAAACTTCTTATGGCTTGTGGCATTTAGATACGAAAGCCAATCGATCTAAGGGTTATACTGTATCAAAAGATAGTTTCCTATTGAAGCAAAATCCTTAAAGAAGCCTGTGTACCTGGGTAGTAACCACGATGCGTTCGTACAATAGTGCAGTCACTGTTTGGGTACTTCCCTGAGACATGAGAGCAAGACAGGTTAGCGAGCGGAAAATCGCCGAGCGGATTTAGTCATGCAAACATACTAGTCCTCACAGGAAAGAAGTTAGTGAAGAAGTAAGAAGAAGACATGTTGCTATGTGTTGACTATATCCAGTAACACATCCCTTGTAGTAGTTTTAGTGCTCCTTTAAGTCCAAGAGGAATCTTGTTTCTCTTTAATTTACGAACTCCACCAGAATCTCACATATAAGTCGTTCGTGCCCTACGAGTGTATCCAGTTTCATGGGGAAAATAACTATTTACACCCCGCCTATTATGTGATTTGTAAATATCAATGATAACATTAACTTCCAAGCGAATGGCGTCATACATACAGTTCGTGCAGTATATTGGGTCACGAGCGGAAAGACGGAGGCGTGGCCTGCCTGCATTGGCAATACCTATACTCATTTAACTCTTCTTCCAATACACTTTTACCTACGATCTACTCATTCACCTATCTTCACTGAACGGGGTCTCCTACTACAGGTATAAGTGCGTAAAAGGTAAAAGAGTAAATATGTCATTGTTTGGATGATTAGAGAAAAAACCTTCTGGACCAATATTGCAGATTCAAACGATGCTTCTATTATTTTTATATTTTACCTTTTTTTTTTGCAAATCAGCGTACAGCGAGTTTAATAGTAGTTGCGAACAAGCGTGGGGGTGATGTATTAAGCAAAAAGCGATAGCCATCCCGTGTCTGTATATAGTGTCTGCATAAGAAGAAAAATAAAAAACCACGTCGCTGCCGGAGCCAGGAAGGAAGTGCATTCTTCTGGATTTTTATTCTTTAGGAAGAGTTCGTTTGGTTACCCGGGAGTCCAGGCTGCGTGTTTGTGACGCGTGCACACCGGACACTTTTGCGCGTGTGTGTTTTTTATACGCATTCTAAAGTCAAAGAAAAACTATTGTCAACATGGAGGTCGGCGCGCAGGCAAGGGATAAATGGTCGTGGCTTTGGGGAAACTTTTACAGCTCGCACGGCAGAGAGGGGGTCTACGGCTTGCACCGAAGTCTCCTTGCTCACGCTCGTCATGAAGAGCGCGCGGAACATGTACCACGCCGCGGTCACAGACGCGACGACGCGTACTACAGCGGCAGCGGAGTCGGTCGGACTGCGACAGACCCGGCACAGACGGCACCCACCGCCGTGTCTTCAGACCACCACCACAGCGCGCAGCAACCGGCAGCAGCACGCGCAACCCACAGACTGAGCTGACCCGGCAGCGCAGCTTCACGCGCGCGACGCGTCACGCGGGAGTCAGCGGCGAAAACACTTTAACTACTCGCATAACGCAACAGTCGAGGAAGCGGCGGGGCAAAACGTCGCCGGTACCGACTTTTTTACCGCGTGAACAAGGTCCAAACCTGGATTCCAGACGCGCTCTGTTTTTGGGTGGACTACGTGACGTGCGGTGACCTCGGGGCCGTACCATCCCCCATTCCGGTTCCCATGGCCATCGCGGCGTGTTGAGAAAAATACGTAAAAAAAAAAAAATGACGTAAAAAAAAGAAGGGGGCATTCGTTTCGCTTTTGAACGCTGGGGACGTGGAAAAACTGAAAAGACTGCGTTGATTTGAAGCGAGGCGAATACGTAGAAAAATAAATGGAAAATCGCCGGATCACAAAGTCGCTGGTATGGCACGCCAGCTGGTGCCCTTAGTAACTTTGACCTACTTTTCTGGGTCACGTAAGAGACTATTTGTGCTGGATTCTTACACTGCCTTAACAAATGGACTAATTGTAGATTTTTTTATATGTGTGAAGTTTCTTGAAGTTGGAAATATGCTGATGAATTCTATGTGAAGTGGATCTACCTCAGTATATTTATTATTAAAACTCTTTTTGTACAAGATATGGTTGATATGTTTTTTATTTTTTTATGTGTGTGTGCGTGTGTGTTTTGATGTCATGGTTGGGTTTTTTGGTGGGAAAAAGCGTGTGATCTCCCCCTCCAAAATATCTCACAACCCCCCAGTCAGTGATTTACACAACAAAAGCAGTCATACAAAAGGGCTTGCACTCCAAAATAATGGGGGGGGGAGAGGGCCGTAAAGCCATTGACTGGTCCAGGACAACAATGGCTGGTGTTTTTTATTTATACCTTTTTCTATTTTGGGAAACTGTCTGGGGATATTTGATTTTGATGGTGTCATTTAAGTGTTTAAGGTGCAGTTGTACACGTGAAGTACACACATCGGGCAGCGAATGGGTATGTTTGCCGCAGTGTTTGGTTGATTCATCGGAACAACCGTGACGATTCGACCCTTGAAATATTCAACGTCGTACGTGTTTTCAGAATTGGATGTTACCTGGACTAGACTGGTGCTAAAACGCGTGCAAAAAGACTTTATTTTATAACAGGGGTAGTTGTTAATATTTGGTTAAATAAATATATAATGGAACTAATCGTTTGACTAGTCGATTATAATCATAAAATGTAGTCGTAAACAAAGATTTATGAGACTGGAAAGTGTAATTATTACTCTAAAGCACTGTAAATATTCAAGTAATTTATGCGTTGTTTTGTTTTTTTACATAATACCTTTATATTTACAAAGTATTACTCAGTTCTAGTAGTAGCAGTAATATATGTGGTGCCTCCAAAAATATATATATATTTTTTTTTTGGATCATTTACTTCTCTGTAGTAACAAAGTTCACTTAAATATCATTCTTTAAGTTCGCTTTCGTGCCATTTGAAAAACAACAATTACATTATCGATTACCATTTACTCTTGTGTAAGAGATAATTTATTTTAGCGCAATCAAAACAGTAAAAGCTGAGATGTTTATTTTTTTTTGTAAATGAATTCATATATTTAACACCATTTCTTATACTGCAGAAACCCTTTTTGCCCATTTAAGAGGATAGTAGTGACAGTGATGATCATATTCAACATTCGGGGGATTTCAATCTTCATCCTACACAAATAACTGACGCGGGAAGAACAACAGCACATTTTGGAGTTTTCCCTGTGATTGTAAACAAGTGGCTGTTCTGTCCTGTGTTTGGGTGTTCTGCCTGGTCGCCATAGGAATCGCACCCCCACCCTCCCTCTCCAGGATGTGTGGGTGGGGGAGGGGCCGTGTGTAAAAAGAGACAGGAATGTGAATGGGCATGGTGAGTGGGGGAGGGGTGGGAGCCTGTCGCGGCATGAAAATACACACAACACATGGAATACAGCTGGAAGTAGTGGAAGTATTAATAGTAGTAGTGGTATTTGTAGTAGTATGACTAGTAGGAGTAGTATACGTTCACACTGCAGGTCAAATCAGAATGTTTTTATTTTGTCAAATGGGACCTAAATCTGATTTTTCTTTTTGTTGTTTCAAATGCGACTTTCACATGTAAATCTGATTTGAATCTGATCTTGGAACACAGACTTGCTTGCGGAAATGTTAAAGGTGCCACATTTGTGTTGCCTGACAACAGCAGCAAAGCTAGACAGTGCAAAAATTGAGGTTTTAATACCGAATTGTTTGAAAGATAAATATCCTGGTTTAGCCCGGTTTGTCTCCGCCACATCGGACCCTTCAGGGCTGTTGCGTTCACACAGGAAATCCGATTTGAGTCACACACACAAAAAGTCTAAATTGAGCGTTGAGACCTGCAGTGTGTACGTGGCCTTTGTGGCAGCGGTGGAAAGAGTACTGCAAATTTGTACTCAAGTAAAAGTGCAGTCTATGGCTAAAAATGTACTCAATTACAAGTACAGCAGGCAAAACTGTACTCATGTAAAAGTTAAAAGTACACAGTATTTACTCGTTACTTTTTGACAAAATTTTAGCAGCATTTTTGAATATTTTGCATATTCTTTAGCTCTGATGCATAGGACCAGGCGATGCAGTGTCATTTTGAGTGTTTGTCGATGTGAAACGTATATTGTGCCGTACACAATACTCACATGATTTCTAAATGTAACTAATTACAATTACATGCTAACATACAGTACAGTACATGTTCAAATATCAACTCAATTACCATAACATGTGTATTTGTAGTTAGCAGTGCTGCTGGTGGTGGTGGAGCACATAAGCTGACACGGAAAAGTGTGAAAAATGCAGTAGTACAGTAGTTGCACTTGCAGTAACAGTACTAGCAGTAGTAGTAGTAGTAGTTGTACTATCATTGCCAACTGACAAGAGCTGTGTGTGACAAATAGCGTTGCAAAATTGCCGACATTTTCAAAAATGGAAAATTTTCGTGGAAATTATCGGGACTTTATGCCAATGAATGAATAAACCGGGACTTAACACATCCTCGGGTCGTCTCTAAACGAGGAGGAGAGTGAAGTTGTGCAAATACACTTCACTGTTTGTGCTTCCTCAATCATAGCGACAAAATAAACTCACTGGGGCTTGATGAGGAAGACGTTTGAATCATCCAGGCCAACAAGTGTGAAATGAAAGGGGATGGACTTGTTCTAATTGTTTAGCGGTACATGGCGTTATACAGCCGGGCCTCAGCTGCTGTCGTCTCAAACACACTCAAACTGATGAAGATCCGTCACATCTGAGCACGCATGAGCAACATAACATAGCACAAACCAACAAGTTAAACGCTGCCCCTGAAGAGTACGCATAATGATGATTAGGATTTACGTCACTGAGACACACAGAAAAAAAAAAAATAGTAATCAAATCTAGCTTCAAAACACAGGAGAAAGCCTGATTTGTATATTTTTGTGTAGCATTAAAAGTATCAACTTATTGTATTAATTGTATGAGTAAAGTTGGGTGCGATATGATCAAAAGCACGTTTATTTGTTCAAGGACGTAAGGAATTGTTATATAAAGCTCAACAACTGAAATTCAGCACAAAAAATTATAAAAATATGTTTTTAAGCATTTTGACATTTTTTTATTTTGGAACATTTCCAAAATGCCCAAGCAAAAATTTACATGGAGAATCACGCAGTACACATGATAGAAGGAGCTATTTGTTGCCGTGGTAGTTGTAGTAATTGTTTTTGATGTAGCAGTATTAGTAGTAGTTGTTGTACTTTAATTGATTGTTGTTGTTTTCGCAGAAATCAGAGAATGATCAGATTTTGGTGTGCATGTAAAAACAGCTAGGTATACTGTACAAAATGTATTCCTCATTGAAAAATACTACTTGCGTCTGAGTACACGTGTAGTAATGTGTCAAGTGCATTCCTGAGACATGAGAGCAGAGGTTAGCGAGGACACGCCGGGGATTTAGTCACTGCCATATGTTCAGTCATTGTATAAGTATAGTCTTTCCGTAAACTCCTTGTGTAGTTTATAGTGCTTTTAATTCAGAATCTGTTCCTTATTTTAACACAGAATTATATATTTCAGTGCAATAATAACTCAAATGAATAAAATTACACCCACTATAGGTGTAAAAATATGTAATTTCACGATTAATGTACAGTATTTTGGCGAAAAAACTAGACTGATATGGCAAATACCTACTATTACTTCTTCCATCACTTTTACTACTACTACTATTACTACTACTGCTCTACTACAGTATAAGTACGTAAAAGTAAAAGAGTAAAATATGTCATGTTTGGATGATTAGAGAAAAAAAAAACATTCTGACCAATATTGCAATTCACGTAGCTTCTATTATTTTTTATTTTACTTTTTTTTTTGCAAATACAGCGACCATTCAACAAGAGTGGGTGATGATTAAAAAAAAAAAAAAACAACACGGAGCCAGGAAGGAGTGCATTCTCTCTGGATTTTATTCTTTAGGAAGAGTTCTGTTCGGTTTACAAAATGCACTGGTAGAAATCGCTGTGACAGGTCGAGAGTGAGAGAGTGTGGGCGGGCGTGCGTGCGAGGGGCAGGAGCGTGCGCTGACCCCTGCCCTCTGCGCGGACACCACAGATACATACACCGTCTTCCACCGGAATGACTTTTCTCTACGTTTGTCTTTAAAAACAGCTCTTTTTTGTGGTGTCCTGAACATGGTCGTGTTGTGCCTCCACCTCCATGTAACAGACGAAAACAGACCCGCACGGAGCCTACTCTTTTACTCTTTAGAGATTTTTTTGTTCATTTTTCACATTTTTTGTTTTCAAAAATAGAAGAAAAAAAGCAAAGAACTTTAAAAACGTCTATCTATTTATATATCTTTTATTCCTTTGAATTCATTTTCTTTTATGTCCTGAAGATGACTGTTAACCCACGGTGTGGCATGCACATAGCACATGCATTTCTGGAACTATATATTTTTTCCTTTTAAATCTTTTGTATTTAAAAAAACGTTTTTTTTTCTCAGTAGCGGCTTTACATTGCTTTTTAAAGACTTTTTGTGGTTAATCAGCGTGTTAGTGGATTCACTGCAGCATACACACAAAACACATGGATGTGGGGACACTGTTGACATCAGGTGCACACTCGCCCATACAAAAAATCACGCCACTTTTCAAAAACTTTGATTTTTAAAAAACAATTCTGGAGACAAAATCAAGACGTCAAAGCAAGCTGAATTCTTTATCAGAAATTCACCCATTCATTCACCCATTAAAACGCATTCAAAACGAGCAAACCAGGAGCTACATACCTGTGCTTTCTGATTAGTTAAAGTGAAATGAAAAAAAAATACTGTGACATTCCACTGAGGTTGGAAAGACACATTTAGGCAGTTAGTCTTTTCGTGAGATTTTTTTTTTTTTTTTTTTTTTTTTTCATTTATTTTTTCCTCATATTTTTTTCGGTTGGCATTCTCTGGTCATTGTGTGATAGGCCTCCAGGTCAAATAGGTCAAATACAAAACAAATATTCAAATAAATGAACAAATCTAGCGACGGTGGTGTGCTTTAGTGACAAATAAAGGTGTTTGTTGTAGGGCTCACATAGAACACGCTCATAAAAAGAAGAAACAAATTCAAATAAATAGGACTATAAAAATACTTGACATAGAAGATGAGGCCGTGACAACTGCCGGACATTTTTTTTTTTTTCTTCTCCAAAACCCACGTTAAGGGGTCACACATAAAATCGTTAAGTTCACGTTTACTCTTCCGCAAACGCAAGCTTCATGGTCCACTAGAGAGAGAAGGGAGAACTGGAATGGATTCAAGGGAGGGGGGTTAGGGAGGATTAGTGGGAAACCAGTAAAGAGGAAGGATGGGGATTCTTGTTGCACAGCGCCCTCACAAGCTCACCGCTGGTAGTACAGCTCACGTCAAATGTTGAGGAAATGCATTGGCGTCAGCATGACCTACAGCTGTGGTTCTCAAACTGTCCAATGTGCAAGGGTTTTGGAAAAAAGATTGAATCGTGAATCTAATCTATAATGAGTTCTAAGGCCTATCCTGCCGCAGATTTGAAAGAAAACAAATACCCTATTTAAATGAGATATTTTGTTGTTTGCAGATGACATTATTATACTTAAGTACTATGTCTGTGTAATCACTCAGTTGTCCGGGTAGGTTCCATAGCACGAGCTAGAGCGAATACGTTTCGTCACTCATCCAAGTAGTTTCTTCAGAGCTTATGACCTTGTCAGGGTTTCCATATTTTGAGAAAGCAAAAAAAAACCAAGAAAAACAAATAAAGTAATAATAATAATAATAATAATAATAATAATAATAATAATAATAATAATAATAATAATAATAATAATAATAATAATAATAATAATAAGCTACCCACAAAAAATCGGTTGATGAAATAATAAAATAAGGAAATAATTAAATGTTGAACAAGCATTCATGAGATGCACATAAGTATATTCACCATTAATAACGGCTTCAAAACATGAATTCACTGTGACATCCTTACTGGGTCTCTATAAAGAAATAAACTTGGCAACATGACACTGCCTTATATCTGTCTGAAGGGAGGAGCTAACTACACTGAACTAACACAAACAACTAACAGTTGTTTGTTTACGGTCAGGAGTTTGGTTGTTGTACATAGACTTAGCTAACAACACATACTTCTTACTGTAAACAACTATAGGGTGTGTTAGTTTCAGTGTAGTTAGCCCCGCCCTTTAGACAGAGAAGATGAACTGAAGAAGCCAAGAGGATGAGTGGCGAAACCACATTCACTCTAAAAAAAAACATGTTTGTTTTTTCCCCAGTTGACAGAACATTTTCTTGTGCAAATACCAGCAGCCTGTGGAAGTCGGAGAGGACACTGAGGCAGATTTCCCTCACTCGTTCCCCAGGGGTTAGTGCTAGAATGTCATCTCAGGAGGGACGGAAGTGATCTTGTTGCCATGGTAATGAGTTCACATCTGTTGCTAAACTGGCCTAAACTGTATATTTTGGACTGGTTTATGTTTAAGATGAGATAAGGCTAGTAGGGCATGCATTTGCTTAACCCTATAGTTGTTCTAACCTTACCCTTTACCCTAACATTGTTCTTAACCTTACCCTTACCCTAACATTGTTCTTAACCTTACCCTTTACCCTAACATTGTTCTTAACCTTACCCTTACCCTAACATTGTTCTTAACCTTACCCTTTACCCTAACATTGTTCTTAACCTTACCCTTACCCTAACATTGTTCTTACCTTACCCTGACCCTAACATTGCTTCTTAACCTTACCCTTTACCCTTAACATTGTTCTATAACCTTACCCTTTACCCTTAACCTTCCTCCTAACCTTAACCCTTACCCAACATGTTTCTTAACCTTACCCTTACCCTAACATTGTTCTTAACCTTACCCTTTACCCTAACATTGTTCTTAACCTTACCCTTACCCTAACATTGTTCTTAACCTTACCCTTTACCCTAACCCTTTCCTAACCTTACCCTTTACCCTAACATTGTTCTTAACTTTACCTTTCACCCTAGCGTTGTTGTTCTTAACCTTACCCATTACCCTAACGTTGTTCAAACCTTACCTTTTACCCTAAAGTAGTTCTTACCCATACCCCTTTACCCTAACCATTTCCTAATCTTACCCTTTATCCTAAACTTCATTCCTTTGAATGACCAATCAGAGCAGACCGTCCCTCCGGACCCGACACTCGGGCATAAACCGTCCGGAGGCAGCTGAGGCCTCTAATTGAGCGAATCATTCAGTGAATGAAAACTTGCTTTGACAACTGAGAAAATGACACTATTTTGTATTACAGACCTATTAAAGCATCCTTCGTGTAATGCTAAATGAATCTATTTAAAGTCTAATATTTAAATTCAATAACCAGAACAGCAATCAATGTTTAGCCCTCTTTTTTGCACAAGGTCATCGAAAAAAAAGCAAATGTTTTCTGTAAAAAGTTTGAGAACCATTGCTCCTACCACAAAATCCTTTTCCCACAATGCACACCCATGGGATTTGACGCCCCCTTGTGGCCAGACACAGTACCACATTGGCTGTGCAAGTTTCAAAACACACCATCATCGTCATCGTCATTACTGTGAATATTTTTTTCAAAACAAAAATTCACAATTCTTCTTTTAAATTTTGAACACCCCTCTGCTTTGTTCGTCCGTTTGACATCTGTGGAACCCCAAACCCTGGAAGACATTTGCAAGATATGGTCTGCCAACTTTCAATTTTTTTTATTTTTGTAATTTATCTGGAGTTTGATTAATCCCTACGTCTTCATCCTCATCGCATACCCTGCTTTCCTGTAGCATTACTGCAATTGTTACAAAAAGTTCCCATAAGAAAAAACATGTGCAATATCAACTGTGGCAGCATTTGGCACGGAACATACAAACAAGCAAGCAAAAAGTAACGCTCTTTTGAATTTAACTGTGGAATTTGAATTTTTAAATACTAGATTTTGATTGTAGAGGAACGGAACTCACAAAAGAGGAATGTTTGACAGTGTCAGACAGCGAGGCGAGCAGGGAGGTGTTCAGGGCGTGAGAGAGAAATTCAAATGTTTCAGATGAGAACAGGATAGACAGAGGAACCGGCTCCCCGCGCACAAGAGATTTTCATTGTTACTATTGTTTTTGTATCATTCATGCAGGTTTCCACAAGGTGTACAGCGCCACAAGCCTAGAACCAAGCTGTGGGTGCAACTGAAGATTCAAGCTTCAATGTTTTGTACAAGAGAAGGACAGAAGAGGAATGCTGCAGAGTCTGTTCCATCCACAGCCCTGGAGCGGCCAACGCTCCCCTCCACCTGAGCCTCACCTGAACAGCTCTGAGGCACTGTCACTGGCGTGTACTTAAAACAGATGATAAAACTCATCCAGATTCTCCAAGTGGCTGGGAGGGTTGGCTTTGTTTTCACTTGTTTTGCAGCTGACCTATGTGTGAGGAACAAAAGTGATGTGTCTTTTGTTGAGTCGTAACTCTTGACATCTTGTAAGTGGCTGTAGCACTGCCCTGGTCGCGGCGCTCTGGGCAGCTGCTCAGTCTGGTGTCATTTGGCATCAAAGGCTCAACGTAAGAAGAATGCACACAGACTGTGGCATGGCCGTCCTGCCTGTGTCCCACTGCACAGACAGCACAGACACACGGCCTGTGAGAGAACATCTCAACATAAAAGATCTGTGTGGTTCCCTTGGCAGTCACTGTTCTCCACTCACTCCTCGCTCCCCAGAGGCTAGCACCAGTCATCGTCCACCACTTCATTGTAGGGTTCATGCAGGCCCTTGCGGGGGCCCCGCGGGTGCCCGGCCGGAGGGGGGACCTTGTGGGGGCCCGTGTGCATGGGTCCATGGAGGTGCGTGGAGGGGGACGAGGAGCGGTAGCCGTTGGGCAGTCGGCGTTGAGGGGCCGGCTGCACTTGTGTGGGCACTGGTCCAGTCAGCGCGGTGGTGGGAGGGCCCCCCGGGTGCACTGTACGTGGGGAGGGACCCCTGGGGGGCATGGGGTTGTGAGGCTGCATGGGGGGAGGTGGCAGTGGGTGGGTGCTCAGAGGGTGAGGGTTACTGTCCTGCTCATACGCTGGAGGTTCATGATGAGCTTCATAGTCCTGACTGTAGAAGTCTCCCTCCACAGAGCCACTGCCCTCCCCCCAGCGAGGAGGGGGGTGGTGTGGCCGGGGTCCAGGGGCCGGGGCCTGCAGAGGGGCAGGCTCAGGGGAGAATCGGCGTGGAGCCGGATTCCGACCCTGGGTTCCAGGCCCGGGTGCGGGTGCGGGGGCCCCCTTCCGGACCACAGGAGAGTATGTGACGTGGGGCCGCGGCGTGGCGGGGGTCTGAGGCAGCTGTCTCCGGCCTCTCCGTGGTGTGCTGGTCCCCGACGTAGACGGGACCGGACTGCCGCTCACCGAACTACTGCCCTACACCCAAATCAAATACAGCAAATAAAAAGAACGCACCACACAAGTAAGAACACAGAGCAGACAGGACAGAGCCCACAGAGCAGAGATGCAGGTCAAGCACCCGTTTGAAGGAGGAAGGATGAGCAATGACATAAATAAAGAGGAGCCCCAAAAAGTGTAGACACAGAAGCACAAGGCACGCAACACAACACAGGAGAAAAGAGGAAGAGGGGTGACTTCTGCTGCCTTTTCAAACTGGGAAAGTACAGGGAAACGACAGACTATTTAAAGCTTCATATCAGTGATGAGCTGGAGCTAACATGCTAACATGTTCTCAGCAGAACCTAAAGCTCCGAGTTACTGCTGCACATGTGCCCACCTGTCTGTGAGTCAGGCACTCACGGCCCTCACTGGGCGAGCGGGACCATCGGCGCTCCCTGTCCCGGCCGCGCTCGTCTCGCTCGTGGGAGTGCCTGTGCGGGTACTCCCCCCGGTCGGGCCTCTCCCGCTCGGGGACGTAGCGCTCCTTGTCCACAGAGCCGTGGTGGTGGTGATGGTGGTGGTGGTGCTTACGGTCTTTGGAGCGCCCGCGGTCTCGGTCACGCTCCTTTGAGAGGATCTCTGCCGACTGGGAGAGCTCCACGCCTGAGGGACACGAATGAGAGAAGATTTGTTTATAGAATTCAGGGTACAACTTAATAATAACCACACCTTAATTAGCCTTAATAAAGCATGAACAAAGACTTCATTCATAATTAACAACCAGTTTATTAAGTAACTACTAACTAATTATTTAGGTATTAATAAAGTAATTACTAAGCCTGAATCATTCTTGATAAATGATTTGTTAATTATGAATGAAGTCATTGTTCATGCGTTGCTAAGGCTAATAAATGTATAGTTATTACTAAGTGGAACCCAGATTTGAAATGTGTTGACTCTTGAAATAAGAATATAAAAGCATGTTCGTATGGTCATTTGGCAGAGATGGGCAGAGTCAAGTAACACGTACATTACTTCAAAATAATATTACTCAAGTGGAAATACAACGTAGTGGAACAAGAAATGACTTAAGTAAGATTAAAAAAAAGTATTTGGGGGAAACTACAAATCAAGTAAGAGTAACTGTAAGAGTCACTGTCTGGACGTAACATCTGATTTATTAAGTGAATGTAACTGGAAGGACATGCCCAGCTCTGTGACTAAACCTACACCTAACCTACACCTACACCTAACCTACACCTAACCTACACCTTCACACTTAGCCCGTCCTACCTGTTTCATGATCGGCGTAGCGGTGCAGAGACCGCTCGGACGCCCCGTGACGTCGCTCCTTCCTCCTGTGGCCGTGCCGAGTCCTGCCCTCCTCCGGCACTCGGTCCATGTAGTCCTCCTGCCCGCCTCGGTCCCGGTGACCCCTGCCCGAGCGGCTGCCCTGTCCCAGGGACGACGAGGCGGACCGCTTCATGGGGCTGTTGTCGTTTATGGTCTGAAACGGATAAACCAGCAAAACACAAACCAGAGACGGTAAAAGAAATAGTTACTGCACATACTGTGTGGGTGTTCTGTACGTGTGGATTTGATATTAACAGGATTGGAATTGGTAAGAACTTTCTCCAACTTGATCCAAATTTGTGGAACCAAGCCGCTTAAGATTATTGAATGTGCATTAAGGCAAAAAAAAAAAAGAAGTCAAATGCACAGAAGAGAAACAATATAATTGAAAAGTCTATGAGAAAAAAATTCATGTTTTTTCCCCAGAAATTTGGACTGAAATAGAGGTTATGCAGATGACATCAGAATTAAATATAAAATATATATATAAATATATAAAATATGACCTGACATCTATAAAAAGAAAAGCGAGTGCAAACAGTTGAATAAAACCAGATAAACAACAGGCAGACTGCAGTTCCGCTCACATTTGACACATTTACACACATTTAGTTGACCTGATTACCTTTCTGTCTTTAAATAAGTTGTTTCTGAGTCTGTGTGCTGAGGAAATTGATCATTGTGATGAGAGTTAAAGCGTCATTTATCTCCCCCTGCTGTTAGCAAACAAGCTAGCAAAGCTCTGCGCCGTCAGCAGTTTACATTTTACCGTATAAAGTTCATTTGAACGAAAAAAAATACACATTTGATCAGTTTTCCTGCCATAATTCGGCCACTCGCTGCATCTCAGAGGGCAATTTTTTGTATTAAAATAATGTCAATGCATAACCTCTATATTCTTGGCTACTTTTCAGAATTTAAACAAGTTGCATTCACATTTGGAAGAGGTTTGCAACATGAACCGCTTAACTAATACAAGAGCCACATGCATTTCAGAACATGCACGCAGGGTTAGCAGGTTTTACACAGAGTAACTGCAGATGGTATTTAAAAAAACACTAATAGTAAGCCAGTTGCTGAGACCCAACATATTACAAAAAAATTAAATAAACCATGCTTCTCTGGCTACATCTGAAAAGAAGATTAGAAATAACTCGCTCAGTATGAATAAAAGGTTCATACAGCAATTCCAGGGTTTCTTATGCGTACGTCATATACAGGGTTGTTACATTGTCTGGCCTGTAGGGGCTTTTCATTCAGAATGTGCCACATCTTCACAGAGGTTATTTTTAAGTCTTTATTGAGGAAGAAGTTGAATATATGCAATTTATTTTCATCAATGACTGATAGAACTAATTTACTATTGCCAAATGTAATTATTATTATTATTATTATTATTATTATTATTATTATTATTATTATTATTATTATTATTATTATTATTATTATTATTATTATTCACAGTATTTGATTCGATTTTTTAAACAAACATAATTTCACTTTTGCATTTGAATTATTGGGAACTGCAGTTTTACACAAATCGTTTTTGAAGCAGCACATTTTGCTGCACAACGAATGCACACAAGGTAACATTTCTTCATGGACATTCGGTACAAAACTACTCTGTTCTCTTAATTCACTTTTAACCTCTGACATGAAGAATAAGCTCACCACATTCAGTGCTGACGTCTCATGCATGTCGTAATGGAAACTGATGGGCGATTGTGATGGAAGGACATGTACAGAGTAAGGAGCGGAGCATGGGGGCCGCAGCCGACAGAGCAGCAGAGGCAGAGGAGAGCCAGGGGCCACATGTATGAGGGGGGGAGGGTGAGGGAGGAGGTGGGCGGCGTCCAGCATACAGAGGTGGGTAGTCCAAAATATACTTAAATAGGTTCACGTTAATTAATGTTACTGAAGTACAAGTTAAAAAAAACCAAAAAAACATTATATACATGGGTTTCAGGGTGATTCATATTTACAACTGTTGCCATAGTAATTCAATAATTCAAAACAAAATATTACATCTTTTGAAAAAGCAACAGTCCTCGAAATATCACAAATGAACAAGAAGCTGAGACTCATGAACAGCATATTGGGTATTTATTATTATATTATATATCTATTACCATTCTATTTGCTGTTTATTATTAAGAACTGTAATTGTGATTCATAAGCTTCTGTGTCCAAGTACCTTCCCATGTGGAGAAATAAGTGAAAAATAAGGAAATAATAATAATAACAAACATGACTCATAATAGTACCGCTATGACTAAAGTAGAAGTAAATGTATATAGTAAACCTGAATAGAATAAATACAATTGTTTTCTTATTTTAACAAAAACTAAACCTGCTTTCGATATTGAGGAAAAAGCTTGTTACTCGATATCGATTTTTGATACCGTGAAAATAAAAATAATGTAATTGTAATGTTTTTTTCCTTAAATTATTTTTCTTTATTATTATTTTCATTATTATTATTATTATTATTATTCAAAAAATTGCTGTATGTAAAAAAAAAAAGAAAAAAAGAAAAAAAAACTTTTTAACACAATATAGTATTAAACTAGTTTAGATTTACACCAAGGCAATTCAAAACTATTCAGGAAAGGTTAAATGTTTTTGTGTGTGTGCGTGGTGATTATTATTATTATTATTATTATTATTATTATTATTATTATTATTATTATTATTATTATTATTATAACCCTATAACTAAAATACCACCCACCTCTGCCGGCTTTCTTATAACCTGCACAACACCAGCTTTATCTACATCCATAAACACATAAACACTTTCATAATCACTCGTAAAAGCTCTTGCCCGGTAAAATGTTAGAACATGAACGCATAAATGCAGATATAAAGTTATTATGAAGACACAAAACGAACAAAAAAAGAAACAAAAAAGAAAGAAAAAGGGTTGAGAGAGGGGACGTAGACGAGACAGGGGAGGAGGAGGCACACTGGTACATACACTGAGGGTAGTGGTACGTTGCTTTCCTCTCCTCCGCTGCTGTTTAACGCACAGAGAGGACACACAGAAGCCACAAGACACAGCCCACAGTGACCCATGTGAGCACAGCACCAGAACAGAACAGAACAGAACAGAACAGGAGGACAGAGACACATGGGACAGTGTGCGTCAAATACACAAAGTACAACAGATACACGACAGGGCTCTCCCCTCATATCGGAACACTTGTGTTTATGCGAGGTGAAGTTTAGTAGACTTTTTTAACCCCCAGTTTGATTTATTTTCGTTGTCTATTAGACCGTTTTCAAATCTTTGCATTGGCTTCTTACGTGTTTTAGGATTCTTTCACTGGTTTATTATCTTTCAGAACTGCTTTTGGCCCCTGTGTTCCGAACGTTTAGGTTTTCAAACGCAGGCTCGAGACCCACCCTTTTAGCTTAGTTTGATCAATATTTGTAATTGTATTTGTATTTATTTATTCTATCTCTATTTCTGCCTTCTCTCCACTCTTGGCCCTGCGTCCTGTGTCTGTGGGCGACGCTCCTGGTGCAGACGGCTCCTCTGATGGTGCTTCCTCAAATGCTTCATCTGTACTCTGCCTCATGCATTTGAGTGTGTTGGTGCGTGCATATGTGTGTTTGCGTGTGACTGTGTCTGTGTCTGTGGGTGGGCTGTTTGCTTGTGGAAAGCGCTTTGTAATTACAGACAGACGGATTTACACACTGCCTGTCCAAAAAACAAAAAAGGTCACCACTTGGATTCAACTAAGCGAATACAGTAGGTCCTCCCCACGGTATTTAAACCCGACTGATGCAGTGTGCGGCTTCTCATTTCTGAAACAACCACGCGGAATGACAAATCCCGTGGTCATTTAAAGGATGTCAGTGTGTTTGAGAAGGGTCAAATCACTGGCATCGAGCAGAGAAAACATCTAAGGAGAAGAAGAACCTAATCTACTACAGCTCTGAACCCCAGTGAGAGTGTTTGGGACGAGCTAGAGAAGGCTTTGCTCTCTCACATCATCAATACAAGATCAATTAGAGATAAGCAATGACACACTGGATGGAAATAAATCTTTTAGTATTGCAGAAGCTTATTGGAACTACGCCACGGTGAATGTGTGTTGTAATCAAAGCTAAGGCGCGTATTAAAGCGTTTGTGGAAAAGTATGGTCTCCTATAAAAACATAAAAAAATATATATATATACTTTTAAGACACTAATAATCCCTTTATATAATGTTTGTTTATTAGTTATCAGCATTCTCAGAGCTTTATTTTGATCCCCCCGGTGCCGGCCCTGGACACAGGTGCCAGTATTAGCGGAGAGCCCCGTAAGCAAATCCAGTGAAGCAGCCATGGAGAGACACTTACCAAAAAACACCTCGGCACCATGTTTCACCAATGGTTCACCAACACAACACAACCAGCACGCACACACGCACACACACACACACACACACACACACACACACATATGCACACACTCATACACAAAGAGGGTTGATGAAGTACACGGCCACCACCAGGCAGAGTGAGCCGCACAAACGCACACACGTGGAGCGGGAGGAACTGGCAGGCCTGGTTCAAAACAATAAACCCTGAACACACGGTTTCAAAGCCCGGTTTGAAAAGATTTACTTGTTACATTATTTGTTTCAAGGTATTTCTGATTCATTTTTTCTCAATATTAATACAAATTGAGACTTCTGTGTCATTGTTTAGAAGACTTTAACTAGTGGTATATGTTATTTTCAGACTAGTCAAACGTTTACTTTTGATGTGCATATGATGACTTTTTTTTACCCATATTAATAAAGAATGTATTCCATAAAATGTTTTAAATGTATTCTTGTGTTTGTCTTTTCAATAAAAATACAGAGCATCTTTTGGACTGTTCTATTCTTAGTTTAACTATAAGGATTATCAATTTGTATCTTAATCATTAGTTATTTTAACAATAACGAGGCACAAAAAATGAATGCATTTTTTTTTTTTTAGGTCAATCATTCTGTCTTATACAATGGAACATATATTGTTGTATCATTCATTATTGAGGGTCAACAAAGGTGCCTTGGAAATAAAATGTATTAATATTATTTGAAATGGTCATAAATGCCTTGAAACAATCCTTAACAAGTAACAGAAGACTACTCAAATCATCACTTTCAATTGAATTTGAATATAAAATCCCTTTTCGCAGTGCGCTCTTGCTTTGAAAGAGTCTCCTGAATACAATAAGTTAAAACAAACAAATAAATAAATAAATATATAGGTATTTGTTGTGTGCTCACCAGAGGAATGGAACAGTGAGAGATGGAAAAACGTGCAGGTGAAAAAAGTTGAAGTAAACAAACAAAACATAAAGAACAATGAGGAAATCAAATAAGGACAGACAAACAACCAAACAACAATTATATCAACAAAAGCAATTCTGACTTACAATGCTTAGGTTGCATTCCAGTTTAGACATTAACATATTGAACTAGCCATTTTCCAGAAAACGTGAAAAGTTATTCTTGAAAAATTGGTTGTAATTTATTTTTCACATTATCTGACAAATAGTGTAAGTAATATAAGAGTGGCTTTATATACAGTATATATATATATATATATATATATATATATATATATATATATATAAAATATTAAATATTGAGAGAAATTCGATGGATTTCAGAGCATAAGTAGAGTAACAACCAAATCTAAACTCACAGTTTTGATTTGTTCTTACTCTTGCTTTTTGCCACTAATTAAAATTGTGATTCTGCTCAATTTCATAATTTCATATACTATGTAAAACAATAAGTAAGCAAGAAGTCAGTGAGTTTAATGCAATGGCACAGATGTGATGGCAGGGGGCGCTGCTGGGGGAAGCATGAGAGATGAGAATGCTGCTCACTTGGTTGTCGCCAGGGAGCCGCGGCATGGAAGCGGCCCTGCCATGACCTTCCATTGGTGGAAAGTGTTCAGTGTCCGAGTAAGCCTCCTGCCCCATCTCTCTCATCTCTACCGTCTGAAACAGAGCAGGAGATGCAGTGACCGGCTGCCCACACCAGGAGGCGCTGGAGCTGGCGTTTGACACAGGAGTGCAACCAAATGGCCCAGAAGCAGTGCAGGTACTTCACAGTTTGGTTGTTAGACACGACGGCCAAGCTGAGGGCTTTACAAGAACTGGTTTTGGCTGAACACTGCTCAAAAGTGTCGGCCCACCTCTGGTTTAGGAGACCTCCCTTTCATTAGTACAGGACATTGTAGTGTACAAATTCAGTGCAAACTTCCTAAGTAAGAGGTGGACAGGTACTTTTGAGCTCAACACTAGACTGAAAATGTCCAGACTGAGTTAAACCATAAGCTAAATCATAAATCAGGCATAACATTATGACCATGTCATTGTTGCAACGGTTAATATTTAAGTACAGGGCATTTTGGTAGCATTCTTTAAGATAAAAAAGGACTAAAGGAGTCAAATTAAATCATTTATTCACCACTAAATAAAGGAAAGGTCAGGAGAACTAGCGCAATTTGCTTTGATTCACACTCATTTAAGATCAAAATGTCATTATTAAAAGTGCATTATGTAACTTTTGTGGTGAAGTGTTCACCACCCGTTAAAGGCCATTCTGTGGAACACTCCATGCAACACAACAACGTCTCCATGGAGACACGCATGAGGTGGATAACCTTACGCCGCAAGCTGGAATTTTCAAACTCACAAGAATCCCTCTTAGCTCCCAGCTGATCCGTCCAAGTCTCCACGTTTGGCACAGACCAGAAAGAGTTTTTTCCCCCGATAAAAACCTTTTATTAATACAACGGGAGCCCTTCCAGACTAATACTGGGCAGAACTCTATTTCAGGTGCTGCACATATGGCTTAGGTTAGGTGGTGGAACTGTATGCCTTTCTTTATAAGCCAGAAGCTATTACCATAAATAATTACAGTTTATTTTTAAATCAGGTATTGTTTGTGAGAAACACAAAGCATATGTACAGTACTAACAGTATTAGATAGAAAGAATGTACACATCTTCTCTATCAAGTCGACATGGTAATGTTATGCCTGACAGTTTTGACTTTTGGTTTATAGTTTATATCTTGAACTGCACTCGATGCCAGCAGTTGACATAATCAATCACCGATCTTTTTTGCACATTGTGGTTTGATCCTGTTATCCTTCAAACTCCTCTCGTCCATCTGATCTTCTATCCAATCTACAATGACATGGTCTTCAAGCAGAGTGGCTTCACAGAATGATCAGAGGTACACAGAAGACAAGTGGGATGCTGGAGGTAGAGAATACTGCATGGGTCGGTATGACATGGCAGTTGTCAGGGATTGGACCATGTCAGTACTACGTGATACACACAGCTGCAGATCCAATGAGGAATGAGCACAAGTAGTAAGTAGTATCAAGTACAAAAACGGCGTATAAATACAACTTCACTACGAACATGGTGGTTCCCTCGTCCAAAACATGTCTGGAGTTGTGTTTTCTTTCATTCACACATTTCACTTTAGTATGGTGATGTCTTTGTAATTGTACTCTATCTAATGCACATGCTCTACCATACTAATGTGAAATAGTGATTTTATAGTCATTTGTGTGAAGTAGAGACTGAATATTTATCAATGGTTATGTGCAGAAGGCTTCCAGATAGAGAAAACTAACAAATAAAGTGCATTCATTATTTAAATAAGACATTGTTCATGCTTTTTTTGACATTTTGATGTAATAATGCGGCCATCTTTGTTATCTTTTGGCTAGAAATGAGCATTAAAAACCAAAGTTATTGAAACATTTAGCTGACGCTTTACATGTGTTTGAAACTGTGAAAAAGACCCTGTCGTAAAAAGTCTGAAAAAGTTAATGAGAAATGTACTTCCGGAATCGCTGCGAACTTTAAATTTGACGGGATTGTTGCGCTCCATTAGTACGCAACGTCATTTAATGCAAAGTAAAGGATACAACATGCAACGTTATATGTAAATGTATTCAATCAATCAATGTTTTTTTTTTGGGGTCCTGTTTTTACATTCTAACAATTAACTCAGATTTAGCATCACTATATTCAACACCACACTGACAGATATGATTGATAGTGAAGACCATGTGAAATGCGTATGGAAAATAATAAAAACAGTCATAATTTCAATTGCTTATGTAGAGTAAAAAAAATCATTAAAAAACCTAATTTAATCTTGAATAAATTAGAGAATTTTTTTGACTTAAACATTTGTGAATGAAACAAAATATCACTCCAGACATGTATTATTACTATCCAGCACAACTTTGGACGGACTTTTTTCTCGTCATATAAACCTGGACTGAGGCCGTGGCGAATGTCCGCGTTGCTCTTCGTACCTGCGAGTTGCTCATGCCTCCCAGGCCGTCCGGGTGTCCCTCGGGGCTCCAGCTGCCCACCTTCTGGCTCATCTCCTGGGCCCGAGCGGTCACCCACGACTGGCTCTCCGGGATCCCTCCTCCCTCAGGCCTGGGGCACAGAAGCACACGGTTACAGTTACATGTGATGCCTCAATATTTTTTGATTTGTTTTAAACGGAATTATGATTGATGTGTGTTTGTAGAAAAGGTTTCAATGGTACTCATCTGGACACTGTTTTAGAGGAATACCCTTGAAACCTTTTCTAACGTGGACCACTCCTGCTGAATGAGGAATTACAACTAAATGAATATATATATAATACATCTGAAAACAGTTCTAATTATCCTCTGTTAGCACAAAATAACATCAGTAAAAAAATGCTATCCCTAATTTCAAATAACCATAAACAGTAAATAGTAAACACGATACATTTTATTTATTTTTTCCTATTTTTGTTGTTGTTGAAATATACAGCAAAAAAAAAAAAAAACATACATAAAACAAACTGACCTATGTAAAGAAAAATATGTCATAATAATAATATTTTTTTGTGAAAAAAAATAATAATAACAAAGAGAATAAAAAATATATATTAAAAAAAACAGTGCTGGGCAGGAATATAGTGAACTCAGAATAAGTAAAAAAAGATTAGCAGGTAAAACAGGTTGGTAGCATCCAAAGTAAAATTTCACAATTTCAATCCACAAGAACAAGTTTGTGGAGCCTATTTGTACACAAAAACCAAAATGTGCCGCCCACAGAGGGATCACGGTCTGGTCACCTCCCTCCATCACACCTCGAGCCAAACTCCGACAGAACCGTGCAATCAGGTGTGTGCATTTTGACACTCATCTATCATTTACCAAATCAAACTTTTCAACAGCATTTTGTGATATTTTATTCCTTTCTCTTTCCCCTCGTAAGCACATATATTTGTTTCGATATGGATGAAACGTGTGATCAATGCCTGTCAATCACACCGATATGAACTCAGGAGATCTCCGTAAAACTTCTTGTATCCATTATATCCATGGATTTCAGAGTAATGACAAATTTGGACCAAAATGGCATCAAAATAACAAATCAAAAACGAAATATTCCATCTTCTGAATAGTCTAAAGTGTGGGACCTCGCTGCCCTCTGGAGCCTGAAAACACAACCGTCACAAACTTTACAGTAGGGCGGACTCACAAGGCGTTGCCCAGGTCGGTGGTCTCTGCCGGGGGTAGGCCGTTGGGACCCACGCCTCCGTCCTGGGTCGGCGACGGAGGCTCCACGCGCTGAAATAGTAATGGCGTTCGGTTCTGCGTGAGATACACATACAACACGGCCACAGGCGGCTTATCAGGCAGACTGACAGGGGGATGCAGGAAGAGCGGGCACAACCCAGGCACATGGCAAAGGAAAGGAAAGCGCCATGACGACAGGAGGAGGAGGCTGGACTGGCACAGTATTAGTTATAAAGGTAAGAACAAATGAGAAATGAAAATAATGAAAAAAAAAAAACTATATATACACTATTAGTATTATTAGTAAAAATAGAAATATTAGTAGATATTTATTATGTATTTATTTACACTGTGGTGGGAGAAGTACTCAGTTTTGCTATTTAAGTAAAATTACAGCAAACGAATGATTCAAGTAAAAAGTATTGCATTAAAGATTAAATAAAATCAAATAATTAAAGTACCCAATTTAAATATACTTTGAGTAAATAAATAAAAGTTTTATTTTTTTTAAGAACTGCTAAAGCGTGAAACATTTTCTGAACTTTATTCTGTGAATTTGGGGTACTTTAACGCAGAATGCCAATCTAATAAAAAGTATGTTCTACTTTTCAGTCCAGTTCAAAATGTGTCTAAGGAGTAGAAAGTACAGTAAAGTTAAAAAAAAAATGTCTTGAGTAAAATACAGATCGTAAAATGTTTTCAAAGTAAAATGGAACTCTTAAATAAATAAAAGTGAAAAATAAATAAATAAAACAGATATTGTATTAGTTAATCTACTCCTAAATGTACATAGCAATAAACTATCAATAGATAAAGAAAAGTACAAATAAATCTTTCAAGTGATTCATGCATTATCTTGACAAGCAGATTACACATCCATTTAAATTCACTGCAGATTTGAACCCGCAAATGAAAGAATAAAAAAGGAACCTATTTATTGCGTAGTAGTGCAAAGGCATACAATTCAAGCAAACCTTGTCCAGCAGATGGCAGCAATGCTATATATAAAGAGTGGGTCATAAAAATGAATTGAAATCATGACTTGAACAATCACAGACTGAATCCTCTGACACGTTTTTTCTTATTTATGAAGAGTTCAATTGCAAAAACAACAGCAACAAAAACAGACGAGGCTTTTTTACTCTTTGTGTTCTGCGGAATCAAAGCTATTTTAATGCAATTAAAAAATGAGGAGTGGGACAAGCCGAGATGAGAACCAAGCTTTTGAGAGGAGATTTGGGATAAATATTTTGCATGGTTCAGTTCACAATGTTATATTTTTGCTTTCATTGTAGCACTGACTTTTAGGACTCAAGACGTAGAACTCACCAGCTTTAACCATTGTTTGTCTGAGCCAATGGACAAAAAAACAAACTTACAATGGTGTAGTTTTGTAACCTGGCCAACAAGAAGACAAAATGATGTCTGCGCTTTTCTGGATTCAGCAAAATGTCAACAATCACACACATCTACTTCATTACAATTAGCAGACTCGTGAATTCGAACCCTGTTTTATTTCGTTTATAACCAAATAAAAGTTAAAACAAGGTGACTGAAGGCTTCGAGATAGAAAATATTTACAAATCAAAAAGTGCATAATTGATGAAAATCTGAAATGTCTTATTATTTTTTTACATTTCGATTGAATAATGTCTTCGTTATGATTAAGATTATTTTTTACGATAGACCAGTCTCATTCATTCATTTTCTACCGCTTGTTCCCGTTGGGGGTCGCGGGTGACCGGAGCCTATCCCAGTGACTTTGGGCCATAGGCGGAGTGCACTCTGGAGAGTGGCCCGCTCGTCGCAGGGTTGAAGGCAGACTACGAGACAAGTCTTTCTCACCACATAACTAAACTAAAACTAAAACGTGTGTCTTTTTGCAATGGAACTCTCTTAGCAGCAGAGATACCGACACTACAGTTGGCCTTCTGTGGTCAGAGTGTCTCACAGCCCATGTTTGTGAAGCACCAGTCCTTCAGTTTGGCATGTTTACACGTCAGTCTGCCTTAAGGCTTCAGGCAGGATGCAGGAGTGCGCCCCCTACCTGCTCGTCGCGGAGGGCCTGGGAGCGCTTGATCTTGCTCTGCCGGTAGTACTCCATGATCATCATGGCGGCGTATATTTTGCCCACTGTCAGATCTGTGGCTGCTGAGAGAATGACAAGTTACCCTGCAAGATTAGACCCTTTGGTATGGACCCTGAGCCAGGAATGGAATACATGCACATCGACAACGGCAAAGGTCTTTTCACAGTCAGATCAGGTGTTTTTTAAGATATTTTTTTGAGGTTTTTTATTATTTTTTGGCATGAAAACCAAAAAATAAGTGGGCTACAGCATGCAAAACTATCATTCATACTCATCGCAAGGTAAACAGAGGCATATAAGGCATAAATATAAAATGCAATTGTGTGTACATTCATTTGTTGCAACTAAAGTGCTCTGTTTCTTTGAAGTGTTTAATTGAATTGGATTTTTATTTTCAGGCAATGAGTGAATCTGTCCAAACAGTTATTACACTGCACTGCGGAAAAATAAAAATAAAGGCAGCATGGGTTAAAATTCAGAATATCAATCTAGATTTGAGTCATTTTGATTTGATCAGATTTAATTGGTGATGAGACGTAGATTATTTAACTTTACACGACATTTGTGACTGGTTAGGTTTCGTGGTCATTTAACTGACCAACACTGTAAGTTTGAAATAAGAATCAATAAACTGATACAAGTTGAATAATCTACGTCTGTCAAGTAAATAAATCTGATTTTGCCAACTCAAATTAAGGCGAGACACTGCAGGTGAAGAGGAAAAAGATATTTCAAACTTTTCCTGTAGTTTACGTATATAAGTGTAAGAAAAAAGTTTCATCATGTAATGTTTTCATTTAAAAATTAAGAGGTAAAACTGGCCAAAATTGCACTTTTTTGAAACTAAAATGGATAGGGCCAGGTTCAATGTTTTTGCTTTGTTTTGTTGACAGAAAAATAAATTACAGAAGGGATTTTGGATCTCTTTTTTTAGTACTTGAATGAACTAGATCTCAAATTTCAACACTTTTTTTTTGCGTAAATCAGGCTTAGAATTAAGACATCAACAAATCCTTCTGTACGATGGTAAAGTCTGGTGTGTGCGGGCTCTATTTGAAGGGCTGATCTTTATCTCTCTATGGGAGAAAAAAAATCCCCAAAACTTACAAATGACTTAATGCAAGTTGATTGCATTAAATAATAAAACTTAATTTGGTTACTTCCTTATATACAGTATTTTAAGCGCAAACTGACAAAAAAAATAGAAGAGCTTTGCCTGTAGTGTCCATTAATATTCTGAATTCAAGTCATTTGCACGAATCTCAGTAATCATTTTTGCAGTGTGTCCTGATGCGTGTAGTGCCAGGCCGACCGGTCCTGTAGAGGGGAAAAAAGACATCTAGAGGAACTATTCTATATTATACTACATTATTATATTTATCTATAGCTCTATCTGTAGTGAAAAGACATCTATAGAGAGTGTGTCTATAGTGGGGCACCCTCTGATCCCAGGCACATGTTTGGGACGGCAGTGTGTCAGTTGCGTTGTGCTGGTGTCATGCATGTTTTCTGTGTGGATACTGCGTGCTCAGAGGTGGGAGATACAGGCTGATAAGAAAGACAGAAATATTCTATAGTCATATACAGTATTTACACTTTGGTGGCTTTTATTAGAGGTAATTCTTTGTTGAGGATCAGGTTAACATGTGGCGTCACATGCTAGGCGGCGCAGGTATATCGTTAATATACAGAATTTTAAAGACTTTCTGTGACCGGAATTATTTTTCCACAAAACTAGGGCTGAACGACTTGACGAATCAAGCTCTACATTCATTAAATACGTCCAGGAGGGTTAACATGTGAGAAATGACTGAAATACGAACTTCTAGACCAATACAAGAATTCCATACTTTTTTAGATCATGTTTCTTGGAGTTTGAACCAGCATATGGTCCCGTGCAGGGTATTTTTATGTTAACAAAGGAAATTAACGTGCATGGGACAGGTTAGACTGTACATCTCACTAAAACGTATTGAACATAATGATGTTTATAATCTTTCTTCCTGGTTGGACTTGAGCAGCAGATGTGACATAGGCGGAGGTAATTGTACAACTGTTACCTAGCAACCATACTGTAGGAGGGGTAGAACGCCATTGAGTTATAATATAGGCTGGAGAGAACGTGGGTTCTGTTGCTGTGGCAATCGCGGCGGCCATCTTGCGAGTGGAGACGGAGCAAAATTCGAATAGAAAATAATGTGAAAACAAGGCCATAAAATCCCTAGATTAAAGTACTTAAATCAACATAGAATGGTATATTTGTGAAGCAGAAAACTCTACTTGTGACATTTTGTCTCTGAATGATGAAAATGAATATTCACCCTATATTTTCTGTAGACTCTTTCTGTGTTTGTGTGCCACTGTAACTTATGGATACAACCAGTGATCCTCCTTCTGTTTACGTCATAACCATTAATATAAAGGAAGAATGTATTATCTACAATTAAAAGTATGTTTTTTCAAGATTTTTTCACATTAGTTTGCTAGAACATGAGCGTTCGATTTATTATTATTATTTAGATTATGAAAGTATTTATTGCAAAATGATGCTTAAATTGTCCTGCTCCCCATGAGTTTGTATGCGTTCTTCGGTAGAATTCACCACAACATGGCTGCCAGAACTGGACGTTGATTATTATAGGTTACCGTGGCGACGTTCCCTCTGGCCTATCTTATAACACAATGGGTGGGACATTATTATTTTAAGACTTCCTCCTACTGCTTTTGAGCATTGTGGTCTAGAAGTTAACATTTTTAGTTTGTTTGCTTGTTTTTTTTGTGTGTGTGTGTGTCTATTTTGATGATCATAATACACTGCTTAAAAAAAATAAAAAAATCTCAACTGATGCTCAAATAAATAAATACATATAAATAAAACCGTATTGTAAACAAGGGGCTTTTATGATTTGCTAGCTGTGACCATTTATACTACAATCTTGCTGCCCTATCCAGTAAACTTGGACAAATACTCTGAGCATCATTACTAGGATAATAAAACATATAACGAGATATTTCTGTCAATATCACCCACCCCTGGTATGTGAGCTACTTTTGTGTCATGTACTGCCTGCATCAGAGGGTGCAGCAGAGAACCAAGAAAAGTTCTGGCTGGTGAAAGCGTCCTCTGGTGGCGTGGAGAGGAACTTGTGGTTTCAACATTTACCAACCCTCCGTAACTCACCCTTATGGGGCGTAACCAACAAATCCAGGGTCTTCTGAGAAAGGTTGGGCCAAATCGCTATCATCTCCTTCCTCAGCTCGGCATCCATCTGGTGCTTGTCTATGCCACCTGTAAACAACGACCATGCAGACGTAGGCACAGACCCAACGCATGCAGACGCCAGAACGCATGAAAATAAAATCATGTAAAAATAGAGAGAGAGAGATACACACATGGAAAGAGACAAAAGAGAGACATGAGTTAGTAATTTGTAAAATCATCATTGAGCATTTATTCAACAGTTAAGTGGCCATTTTAATTTATTAGAATGAATAATGATAAAGTTGTTAGAGCTTAAAGGTCCGATATTATGCCATGTTTTCCTGGCTTTTTGTAAACTTTTACATTTCATTACTAAATGCGTAATGAAAAACCCTCTTTGAGCAAGTGCAGTACTGCCAATCTTTGGATAAGACTGGCACCCTCTGCTGATAAGACAAAAAGAAGCAACGATCTTAGCAACAGATGCTAGCAGATAGTTTTGCTTCGCAGTGACGGAAAAAACAGTCCGGTGAAGGTGTATCAAACTTCCAGGAGAAGGAGGAAGTCTGAAATGCAAAAAAAAAATTATATATAAATATATATTAAAAAGTTATGTTTGATGACAACACTACCACACGATTAAAAGCTCAAAAAAGCTCAAAAAAGCCAGTTTCGCATAATGCAGGACCTTTAAACAACATTGGCAATATCAAAACACACACGATGTACCACCATTAAGCTACACCACGGCAATGACCAAGAAGTGCCCAAGAGGGTTGTGGGTTCGCAGCGCAATAATATCAGTATTGGCTGCTCTACAAGGAAATAAGCAGAAGACAGCATGTGAAAAGCAAGAGGTGAAAAAAGCAAAGGGGGATTCCAAACCTTCCGTACCCTTGGCGATCTTGATGTCCAGGGCTGTGCGGATGAGAGCCATCAGGGTGGAGTTGAAATGAACCGTGTTGTCGTCGGCAACGGGTAGATCCATACGCAGCAACCTCTGTGTAATAAGTGGCAACCAAGAGAGAGAACAGTGAGGCGCTGGATTTGGCGTTGTTGTTGGCAGGATCTCCATGTTACAAAGGGGAAATGGGAGAACTTTACGAGGGTCGGAGCAGTAACATCTGTAACACTGGCCGAAACAAGCGGCAGTGCTTTGGATGAACAATTAACATTAGTATAAACATTAACAAGGGATAAAAATTGCATTAGCATAAACATTAGCAAGGGATAATCAGGATACATTTAGCTCCCCTTTGAGGTTTGGAGAGTCCTGAAATTTGGCAATATATAAAGGATAAATCAATAAATAAAACAATTCAAACAGCAGTAAAGCATGTTTTATTTATTGATACGATCATTTTAAAGTCAAAGTAGGATTGTAAAAAAAAGTCACTTGCTATTGTGACATTTCTTTCGAATACAGCACAGGCATGCAGCAAACTCTGTCATGCTCCCAGAGCAGTGTCGGTAATCCAAGCATAAACAACAAGACCCCATTCCTTCTTGCTCCGCAGCCCCATGCAGCATGCAGCACATAGTATGCTAGTACAGAACAAGCAGCTAGCAGCCACACAATGTTTGTACTCTTACAATACATCTAGAAGGGAAAATTAGTATGTTATGGAGCTACACTGGAATGATAAACAGATAAATAGAGTATAATGCTCTACAAAACTGTCTGATATCTACAGTGTGAAAATGGGCAGAGACTGTTAATCCAGTGTTAATAGGTGAGAGAGAGCAGCCTTCTGTGAATACACAAAAAAGAGGAAATGAAGAGAAAAAGCCACGGGAAATAAACGCTATAGGTGAGATAGTAATGGTGTGTGAGTGTGGAAAAAAGAAGAGCGACCAAGCTTTGATTTGGAGGGGAACTGCATACTAAATAAAATATGTTAAGCAAGCTATAAAAAAAAAGCAAAAACGAAAAAGATCTAGACAGAGTGGAGCTATAGCGATCCCAGCTGAAGATAAAGCTGAGACATCACTCGGTGGAGCCAGTAAGGCCATTGTTCTCTGGACTGTCCAACATGTAGATTCTGAGGGATAGGACCAATAAGGCAAACAATGACATCTTTAAGAATGTCATCACTTCAGTACTAAGGGCAGAGTAAGAGGTTTGACCCATATCATGCATGTATACTATGCTATTATCAATTTATCAACCTTTTTTTTTGTTGTTGTATGTAAAACATTTTTGTAAATCTGGGGAACTTTTTGTTAACCAGAGAATTACTTTAACTTGTGTTTTATTTTGTGTATGTGTTATTTACAATATGTGTGCATTGAGCAAAAGTAAATATTGTCAGATTACAGTATCAGTGTGATCCAAAATATTATCTGCAGCACTATATCGCGAATGTGTTACTGTGCAAGATTAGAAGTCACTCTTGTTTGCAGGAAACCATCTGTTCAAACAGTAGCCTACTAATATTTATATGGACTAAATGTGTCAACAGCCTCTGGAAACTAAAGCCAGGCGACTCCCTTTGAGAGTCAATCCCTGGAGATAGCCCACCGCTGACATAATCTAATGCTCGTGCAACATTTTCTTAAAGGCTGCCGCAATAGCTACAGCAATGGGACTGGTCTGGAATGAACTGTGCGGTGAAGGACATGGGAGTGCTGGGGTGCCATGCAGGTGAGGGGGAGGGGGAGGGTGATATAGAGATGGGAGGGGGGGGGGCTGGAAACAGAATAGAACTGCATTGACGAGAGAACCAAAGGACGAAGAGAAAACTTGCGGATTGAAAGAAGACTGCTGGGGGGCTAGGAGCTGCTATGGAAGGCGTATGGGCAACCAAGGGCGCTCTAAGAAAAGCACAGCACTGACACAGGCCCTTCTGCTCTCTCTACCATGACACAGAGTGGGTCCCTGAGCGAGTGGAGTCGAGTGGGGGGGGTGTGGGAGTGTGCTTTGTCTATCCACAGAGCGGGACCGGATTGAGGACGCAAGTCTAGTGGACCTTCTAAGCCATGCAGCACATACTCTGTCGTGGTTTGTGGAAGTTACCTGGCCTGCCAGTTCCAATTTTTGTCTGCTTCAATGTCCTCAGAATGTATCTGTGCGGCTATGCTAGTGCGTAGGGCTGAAAGATTTGAGGGAGAAATAAATCCTAGTTGCAATTGATTTGAGATGCGATTTGTCAAGGTAATCCTTCATTTGTGCAGGAGTGGTCCATGATAGAAAAGGTTTAAAAAGGAAGCCATCTGGACAATGTTTTCTTAAACATTTAGACATTTCAGCGAACCATCTAGAAACCATCATTAATCTGATCATCACAGATTGATAATGGCTTCCAAATCAGAAGTATTGATAATGGCTACCGAATTGTGTGCTTTGGATAGAGCACAACAATTCTTCTTCAAGGTTAATACAGGAGTCATACAGGCATTTGAAAATATGCTGGTAGAGGTAAAAAAACAACTTCAAAACTGCCAGGTTTTATTCATAATGAGGCACCATAGAGAGGACATATGTTGTTTGGAATCATAGGTGTGACAAAATGCAATGCAAAATCATTCAAATTGAAATTTTGCTTTGATTTCAATCAATCTTTCAGCTCTACAAGTAGAGAAGAATGTGTAGGCCTCGCTGTACGTGCACTGAGTAGTGTGTGTAACGCGCACACTAGCTGAGAAGGTCCCTCTTTCCGTCCCGTCCTGTGGATACTCGGCTAACCCCATCCTGCTAACTACTCGCTGCCCAACCGGTCCCACACCATGACACAAAGGCCACAACATCAACCAGCCGGTCCCTACTTTCAAAAGAATACAGGAAAAGAAAGAAAACAAAGAAAGAAAAAAAAAAGAAAAGAAGAGACTGCCACATTAAAAAGGTTACACCACGTTTAGCGCTCAAGTCCCTGGCCCCCCCACCCATCCGGACCCCCCTGCACCCATGGCTCGGGAGGGTGCGGTTGGGGGTCCCGTTCTGACCTTGTAGGCTACCCGTGCTGGACACCTCTTCCCCAGGCCTAGCGGGAGGACACATGTGCCTGAGCATGTGTCATACATATCCCTGCAACTGATCCTGCCACTGCCATCACCGGAAAGTGCCACCAAACCCCAAACCGAAAAACAAAAGGGGCGAGAGATTGAGAAAGAAAGGGAAAAGCGGTTGATTAGGATTGAGTTCAAATAGCAGATCACCAAGGAAGGAAGAGAACAGAGGAGAGAGAGAGAAAGAGACAGCAAACTACACTGCAATTTTTTCTTTTTTTTTTTAACGTCACCACGAGTTAAAATGACTTGTTTTTCAGTAATCATCATTTAGATTTGACTTGACTAGCTTGCTTTAATTATTGGACCTATACTACGTTACTTGTTTCAAAATGATTTGCTAAAGGAAAGAAACATTCCAATGTGCAGTTTGTTTTGTTACAGCCATTTTCCAGATTTCCATTAAATGCTAAAACTGTGATCTAGCAGTCCAAGTACGACGAGATCGAGCTTTGGTAGGTTTTACAGCTAGCTATTACCTGAAACCAGTGAGAAATATCATGTAGCAAGTTGGATAGTATAGGTCCCCATTTTGTACATTTTGTAAATAACTCTAAACTAGTTAAAACGACTAGCAAAAATATGAATATTCAAGTCATTTTAGATTTCCAGCTTTACAGTGTAGTCTTAACACAGATAACAGAAAAAGAGTTCAAAGTTACCGGGCCAGTTTGGACTATTCTGAGTACAATAGTAATATACTTTGGACATGGTGTACATTTAGCAGGTGCAGATGTTTTGTTAGTGGGCGCAGCTTGGTGGCATGTACAGTACAAGCTCATATCCAGGCAAAGGTGAGAGGGGAGGAAGAGGTAGGGGTGTCAATGCAGTTTCTTTCCCCCAACCCCCAAAAAACCAAGAACAATGCAACTCTACAGTGGGCAACCGTAGCTTGCTCTATTATAGCCGTGGCTCCACACCAAGCAAAAAAAAATAAAGAAAAAAAACAAAAATTACAAAAAAAGTTAGATTTTTACGATATGGCAAAACATCCTCAGATTTCATTTTTTTTTTTCTTTTTTTTTTTTTCAGATTTCATTTTTTTTTTTCTTTTTTTTTTTTTTCTCGCATGCGTCTCTAGGTGTCTGCATTGTCCCGCACATTCTCTAAGCAGTTCAGAATGCAAGTCAATAATAATATAATGGTGGAAAAAACGTTGTAAAATATAAATGATAAAAATAAAATAAGCGGCATTCACTCCATTCCTGGATGCTGTGGCTAGCAGGTGTGCTTGGAAAGTTTTGTTAGAATAGAAGCCAAACCTTGCAGGCCACCCTATGAGGGCATTTCTTGCCTAAGCCGAGAGGCGGGTCGATAACTCGTAATAAACTGTACATGTCCTTATAATGAATGCGCCCGCTGCAAGAAGAATACAGGGGAGATAAGAAACAAACAGACACTGACAGAGAAGACTCACATCCAAAAAGAGGAGACAACAAGTGGAGGAAGAGCACAAGTTTACAAGATCAAAGTATCTGGGAAACCGCACTGTAAAAATGTATGCCTAAATTATTATTATTTCTTTAAATACGCTTCTCATGTTAAATGTAATTATTTGACTAGTAAAGATTAATTTAGTTAGTAGGACTAAAGTATTTGACTTGTCTCTGACTGGTTTCAAGGGGAAATTGTCTGCCTATGGATTAAGATTTTGTGTATTTTCATATTTCTACTGCACAGAAGAACACAATTGCTCTTGAAATAATATATTGTAGGCTAAATAAAGATATTATTAATATTTGATGAATAATTTGCTCTATTGTTCCATTAGCAGACATTTTACACATTTTTTTTTTCCCGATCAAAACAAGTAAAATATTCAAGTTTTTCTTAATAAATCCTAACTAGTCAAAACTACTCAAACTTATAAAAAATTCCATTAAAAAAATTTAGACAATTGTTTTTGAATTGAAAAACATTCTACGCCCAAAGCATTATTTTCCTCTTTTGTTTTGTTTGTTTACGGTCCATGTCCGACCCTAACTTGACGGTTTAACAGTGTCATTAATTACAGTGAACCGCTAAGAGCTTAATAGCTACTTGTGGTAAGCAGCTCATCCCCCTTTGTTTCCCAGCTGTGAGTCTGTGTCTCCTCTTCTGTTCATGCATTGAGAAAGTGGGAAATAGAAATTAGCGATGTAACCAAATATTTCACAATATTATGTTGTATAAAGTTGGACACTAGTGGATTTAGTTTGTTGAGTAGTAGTTGAGTAATAAAGCATTCATTTTACAGTCTATTCACGTTTGGGTGATTTATTGACACATTTGTAAACACAATTGTAAAAGTGTAATATTCTGGTTATTGTTACGCATAATCCAAAAATACATATACTGATATTCCTTCAATATTTTCCAACTTAAAATAGTCTTGCTGTTGAAAATATGCATGAAAAGCTTATCAGGTCGTTTTTAGAGAACAAATCCTATTTCTCCTCAAATCTCAGGACCATAGTAACGTTTTTATATAGTTACATCCTTGATATTATTTTTTCCTCCTAAACATTGCTAACAATAACATTTGCTTTGCCGTTTGTTCACTCTGAATTGTTCGCGCTGCACGGGATCCCACAGACCGGCAACAGGCTTTCAGATACCAGATCTGTGTAGGAGTCGGACACATTACTGAAAAAGGGCCGAGCATATCAGACAGTGTGTTTTTGTATGCTGTTTCCAGGGTAAGTTTAGGGAGAAAAGGACGGGTCTCTGTAGGAATACATGCTTGTACAGTGGACAGATGATAACCACGTAACAGGTTATCCTCCAGGCTGTACAGCAGAGAGGGCACAGCTAACACTCTAGAGGTGTCTGGACAAGACTACTTGAGAATGCAATAAGGATTATGAGAACCAAATATATTACAAATACAAAAATACATTTTGGTGGGAGCCCTTAATATACTAAAAAAGGTACAGATTTTTTCTCCTGTAGGTTTTAATGTACAGTTAAAATAAAGCTAACCTTCCCCAAAATATTGACAGCCAGCCATACAATATTGAATCCCTAACAAAAGCAAACTATTCGTTTTCGATAGATACTGTCAGCATCCAAGGGGGACGCCCACTATGTGTATTGTGTGGGGGAAGTAATCCATTCATTTTAATGTAGAAGAGCTGGTCAATCATCCACTTTTCAACAATTACAAGAGGAAACAATAAGATTCCTTATTATTATTTGTTTATAAGCACATATAAGGTATTTACTGGCATTTATCACTTGGTTATTGAAAACAGTTTAATAAGATGATTATTAACATTTTGCACATGGTTTACTAAAGCAGAATTACGTCACATTTTCACCGTTTGAAGTGTTTGTCGTTGCCCCCTGCTGTCTCTGGGCAGAAAACCAGCCTTGCAACATTTGCCGACATTGACCCGAAGACAACTCTCCTGAGAAACCCTGGCTCTTTTTTTTATATTTGGCAACGTGAAATGTTTTGTATGTGATTATTGTCTTATTATGGTGAAGAAAGAAAGAAAATGTATATATATCTATATCTTATATTTTCTGACAATGTATTTTCACAAGGGAGCTTAGGGGGGAGCTTAGTTCTGCTTTAACATGTATGTTTTTGGTCAATGACTTATTTACATTTACAAGGTATTATAATATACAAATGCTAGAAATTGTCTATGTGCTTATAAACAAATTACGAGTGCTTGTTAATGCCTTATAAATAGTTTACTAAGAAACCTTATTTTAAAGCGTTGTCAAATGATATTCTTCTCTATGTCTGCATTTAGTACAATGAAGTGGTCCAACAGCCCAAACTTGTACAAATATCCAAGGATGCTAACAATATCCTTGAGCTAAAAGCTACTGCAAGGCTAGCACCGCTTGCTGTATTTTGACATCTACAGAACAATTTATTTACTTTTCTGGATTAACGCCAGGGCAACTACCTCTATTAAGACTCAGTTGTGACTCAAAGTGAATTTATTGTGCTTAAAATACACAGAAATTGACAGGAAATGTCGTAAAAGAGGGAAAAAGTTGCATTTCCTGTTGAATCAACTGAGTTTTTTCCGCCCTGCCTCCCGCTATGCCATACTGCCAACTGTATCTACATGAGAAATTGGGACCGTTGCCACACATCATGTTGAAACCCATGAAAAAAGAGAATAGCATTAGGCTATAATTGAGAATTCAGATTATAAAGATGGTTTTGGAAACATACGCAACATACAAACGACTGACTGACTTAACATTTACTGTTACATCCAGCATTCTTAGAAATAAGTGGCAAATAAATAAATAATAATAATATATATTTATTTTGTCCAAAAGGTTTAATAATGTACGTGTTTTAAATTATGTTGCTGTTGTTAAAATACATTGAAAAGTTTAGTATCAGTATATTTCAGTGTTATATTGCAGGGCTCCCATTGGCTGGATTCTACAGATATGTTTGTTGGACTCACCATGCGGCAGGGTCATACTCGGCCCATATCCTGACATACTCATCCAAGTGGTGCGGTCCCAGAATGGACGAGTCTCTGGTCAGGTACTCAAAGTTGTCCATGATGACGGCCACAAACAGGTTCAACATCTGCATTTGCAAAGTGAAAAATGTTAGTGTTGGAACTTCATTAAAATGTCCTGCTCGTACTACGCAGCAAAACAACTTTGACGCTTGGTGTTATTGTTTTTAGCTTGATAAAAACTGCAAGACATACTTCAGGTCTAGAGGTTTATTTCTTGTTTATTTTGTTACATTATAGGATGTACAAAACTAACTACTGAGTATTCAGTAAGGTTTAAGGCAAAAAACAAAACACGATTTAGTATTTAGCATGAAACTATAAATCATTTATCATTATGTCACATTGTGTTGATTTTAAACCACAATAGTGATCTATGGTTTGGTAAAAATCAGGTCCATCGACTTCCTGTTTCCCTCATTTTGGCATTTCAAGTTAACAAGCAGCAGATTTCCATTTGCGTTTTTTCAATGATTTCATTCTAGATTTATCAGTGGTCAAGCCCATGCGCTGTGATTGAGCAGTGCGGTGATTGACCAATAAAATCTAAAATGACCGTGTGTCACAGCTATATTTAAATTGTTCTAAAATATTCAAAAAAAAAAACAGTTTTCCCCTCACTTCTGCTTCTGAAGCTTGGCTGAAGTCACGGTGTCTTTTAGTGACCTCTACAGGCCGCTGAGCAGTACTGCGGGAAGCATGTTTCTTCTTCTCCCAGCCCTTTCATTTTGTGGCCGTGTTCAGAGGTCGTCATGCTCTCTCTCTAACATGAGCTTTTAGAACCAGAGCGGACAGCAGCTTCTTTTAGAGGTCTGAGGACAACACAGCCCCAAACCACGCTGAATAAACCTGTGTGGGAATCTTGGATGTTTGCAGGTTTTGCCCTAACTGAGCATGTGCGAGGAAAAGCGAAGCAACAGCAGCGCCAGGTTTCAACAAACTGACCTAAAAACTATCTTTTAGAGACAAGTCTTTGCTTGTAGCTAAGACTCTGTTCACGTTTCTAATGATTAGACGTTAATTAGAACGTCTAATCATTAGAACAACATAGAGCGCTAATTTGTGTAATGAACTGATCAGTGAAGTGAGACTATTTACTCCATTCAGCATATTTTACAGGTAAAGGGAGTTTAACTCAGTAGGAAAGGTGCCCACCCTCCTTTTCACGTTTGCATAAACATTTTGGCCCAAGTCTGCTGGCCCATCCATAAAAGTCACAGCACGCTACTGACATTTATGACAGCCTTTTTAAAATAATTGCAAGTAAGTACAGAACAGTGGGCGGGGACAGGGAGTAAGGGGAAAACAGACAATGCTATACAGAATTATGCGTGAATCAATCAAAAGTAGATTGTCCCCTTGAATATGTGTAAACAACCCAAAACACAACTCCAGGTATATTTTTGATGACGGAAGAACATTATAATATGGTAAAACGATCTAAAATTGTGCATAATACAGGGCTTTTAATCAAACTCGTGCAAATCTTCAGTGTTGGATTCTACTCACCAGAAATGAACAGAAGAAGATGAATGAGACGAAGTAGAGGTATGCCACCTGGCTGCCACACTCGGGCTCCGTGTTCCCGGACAGTGGGTCGCACTCGTTGTTTCCCAGACAGGCCAGCATGATCTCGTGCCACGCCTCCCCTGTGGCACTCCTGTCAATGCAAACATGCTGTCAGTCATTTTGGAACCAAGTGTGCGTCCGAATGTCCGCACCATTCGCTGCGCGCCATTTTTAGCGCTGTCCGAATGTCCAGCAGCTGAAAAAGTAGTGCACTCAAAATGTCCCACTTTGCACCTTGAGAGAAAAACAACAATGGACAGCGATAGGTCTTAAACTAGACACAACACGACTGAATGACCGCAGAGAGAAGAGCTGGTTTAATGCACTGTTGACACGGGATTATGAATAAACCACTTTTAATTACGCTAACGCTAGCCGCCTACCTTAGCTTGAGATGCTAAAATACTGAGAGGATTTTTGCCATCTCAGGGCAATCTGTCTGTACATTTATCGTGAGATCCATCTTGACTAAAGCGTGTAAGACCAATATTAGTGCATAAATATGTGCGTGTCAGTTGGATTTGATTGGTATTTATTACAGAAATCCTGTGACCATTATCTTTAAATATTGGACATTATCAAGATCAACAAGGCATTGCAGACTGTTTTTGACATATCCATTCCACTTAAATTCAGAACAATGTATTTGGGCCACAAAACTCCTGCCATGGACATTGTAAATGGCAGCAGGGAAAAAGGCTATCACAAAAAAAAAAAACTGCATTGACGATCAAGGACTGGAATGACATTGTGACGAAAATTCGACAGATGGAAAGTATCACATTCTGACTTAATTAAAAAAATAGAAAAAAAGAAAAATTCTAGGTACTTTGGACCAATTGGAAAATTTACTTTGGACTGTATGTGCCTTAATTTTCTTTGGCTGTTCTTTGCTGTCTTTTTTTTTTAACATTTAATCTTTTTTATTTCCAGCTCTCTCTCTGGCAGTGCCCTGTTTTTTTCTGTTCTGTGGTATATTCTTAAAAAACTGCACACACAAAAAAAGTGACCTATGGCAAGGACTAAGTAGTTTGCTTTGTGAATGACAGAAATATATAGAGACTGATAAATAGTGTGGGAGTAAGTAGTGAATGAAGGTTAGGGACGAGGGTGGACATCCAGACTGGTTTCAGTTATGAATATATTTGTAAAAATCCAATATTGTTGACACAAGTACCTGAAGAGCAGCATGAGAGCTTGAACGAAGGTCCTGAAGTTGTTGTGCTGGTTGATGGCACTCTCTCCCTCTTCTTCAATGGCAATATTACCAAACAGCTGTCAAGACAAGCAAAGTTAGTTAGTTGAAGAGGCTGTATCGGATATATGTTGTAACAGCAGCTCTTTGCGGGTTGTCTTCTTCTAATTATAGAACGTTTTGTTCTCCGAAAACCAAGTTTTAGCATGCTCGTTGTTGTTAGCTTTACTGTGACGGAAAAACTCTGGTCTTTCAAAGTTGTGATAAGCGCTTATAAACTTATCTCAGTGAATAATTAGAAAGTGAGGAATATCTTTGGGCTGCAGTAAATGTAACTAGTTGAATGAACTACTGTTTTACCTTTTTTTTTTGGCCATAAAAATCAGGTACTACTAAGTCTACTGCCTAAAAAGATTGTATATTTCTTCATTTGAAGAGCCTAAAGTCACATCAGTCGTCGAGTTCAGGGCTTCACAAAATTGTTAATTTAACTAAAAGAAATTTAGAAAATAAAACAATGAAATGAAATGAAACATTTACGACAAGCAGTGACCCTCGTTCTGTGAGGAAAACCCCCCAAAACCCAGTGGACCCAGAAGAAACCTGGAAGAGAACCACTCCCATTAGTCTTTGCCTCTCACCTGCATCCCAATGATGGCGTAGATGAAGAACAGCATGGCGATCAGGAGACAGACATACGGCAAAGCCTGAGGAGAAGCACATCAGATGAATAACAATAATTATGTACTATGGATTTATTTAGGTATTTTAAATTAAACTCGAAACGCTTTGCATAAGTACCAGAAAAGTCCTTCCGCTCCCACAACCTCCGACCATCACGTCACGTCACAGTTACAAAACACATTTCAGGGCATCCACACTTGAGAGGTTACAATGTGGTGTTACGCTAGTTCAGCTATAGATCATCACCATTCTAAAAAGGTCCAACTTTCTGTATTTGGGCCTCAGGACTCTATGGACACAACCAGCACCTATCTCTGGAGCATCCTCCTGGCTGTGGCAAACAAGGCCCTCACAAAAAAATGGATGACACGAAATGCATCGACAATCAAGGACTGGACATTATAATGGACATTTGGAAAATGGAAAAAATTCCGTTCAGACCTAATTTGAAAGTGGATACATTTGACAGACTTTGGACTGAACGGGACATTTTCTTTGGGTTTTGTGTGCCATGATTTTCTCTTCTCTTCCTTTATTTGCTGGATGTCTGCTGTTTTGGATTTTATGTCTGCTCTCTCTCTCTGGTCTTGTTTTTCGTTCACTGTGTTTGTTTTTTGTATGTGTTTAAAAAAAACAACAAAAACATTTAAAAAAAACAAAAAACAATTTGATACTAGTTTTGGTATTGATTATCTTGACAATCCGAAGGGACACGGATAAAGAAAGAACTGCAGGATAGCAGGATAAATCTCGATTTAATAATTGCCATTTAATTCCTTCCTTTAAAGTTTGAATTCTAAAAATAATAATAATAATAGAGAGATAACTTTTTAAGAGTTCGTAGGACACTAAAGATATAGCATCATGTAAAAATAAAAAGTCTGACCTCTGCTCCAAACCTTTACTGACAAAGGATTGGATGTCGACCACTCAATTACAAAAACCTGAGCATATCATTGACGATAAGACGTAGCTGAACCTCGATTTCACTTCAAATTGAACAAATGCCCAGCGCTATAAGGGAGCATTCACACAACATTGTGACGAAGATTAAACCTGGGACCAAACGCAGGATTAAACCAGCACTAAAACAGGACTAAACCAGGTCTTCATCCATTCCTACAAGGATAACATCTCCAGCCTTTGGGTTTGTGGGCTAATATCTCTACCGACTATATCTTCTACCGCCCCTGTAAACATTAGCCTAAACTAAAACATGTAGATTCCATGTTAAGTGCATATGTAAAAGTGTTCACCTTGAAAGACTGTACGAAGGTCCAGAGCAGGATGCGAATGGTCTCTCCTTGCCTCAGCAGCTTGATGAGACGCGCCGCCCTGAACAGCCTCAGAAAGCTCAGGTTGATGAAGTTATTCTACGGCAGCAACACACAAGGCCAGAGAAAAGGGGAAAGGTACAAGACAAGGAGAGAGTGAGAGGAATCAAGTAGGAACGGAAATATGTCAAAGATGTGTTCCACCCCCCGAAACAAACTCATGAGTTAAGTCCAAATGAACACAAACATAACCAAAATGAAGTTCAACAAGCCTCATCCAGGGTCTTAAAGTCAAACAACACAAGGAGAAGGCAGTCATCCAGTTGGTCGGGTTAATCCAATCATGTTATGTAGTGAGACTAGAACGGGAGCTGCGGGTTGTTACAGTGCAGGGAGATTTCTCAGAGTGACAACCAAATGCACTAAGTTTGTCAGGCACGCACACAACTGTAGAGGAGTCAAGGCCGCAGCATGCACATGTGGACAGAGAGCATCATGGGAGCATCAAAACAAGGGGCGCGACTAAGTGAAAGGAAGCCAATGCAATGTGGTTGAAGAACTACGTGAAGTCAATGCTGTTTCTTATTCAGAAAGTAGAATCTTCTTCAACCAACTGACCATAAATGATGATGTGTGCTCAGAGACGAGCCAGTGCCAGCACGTCTGTACTGGATTTGTCAAAGGAACAGTTCTAGCAGACACATGCAACATGCACTTTGATTTAACATTACACTTTACTGACTGTTTAAATATTCTATCTTTCAGATACGTATTTCTGAAGAATTTACATACAGCATCACTGACTCAACAGTCTGAAGAAAATTTGTAATAACATTTTAGCATCAAAGTGTGTTTTAGGCCAAGCAGAGCATGCACAGTTCACAGCCATAACAATGGCTGGGATGCAGGACAAATGCAGGAAAATAAGATCTCCAAAAAATTACAAACCATCTACATGTGGATGTTGCAGATTTATGGTTTATAGCAGCACATTTTTGGATTTTTGGTTCGAAGAACAACCAGAGGTTGTGTCATGGACACAGAGTCATAGTGCATTTTGATTGGAATAGCAGTAGTAGGCCAAGGGGGAAAAAGATCACAGTGGATCATCAATAAGTTTGAGGACGATTTAAAGAAAGCATGTAAAAAGATAAAAACAAGAAGATAGAAATCAACAGTCAATACACACAGTTCAGTGCACAGGAGCCAAAACAAGGCAGGTCGTCTTGGAGACTGATAAAAGTGAACTGAACTCAAAATACTAGCAATACAACAGAATTCAGTAGTTTTGATCCAAACTGAGATAAATAATAGATTTGATCCTACAGTTACCACATATATATGAGTCTAATACACATCACTGTACTGTCGTGGCATAGAGCTGATGTACACAGAGACCTGACTGTCAGTATGTAGCACAGATCTAAGGACATGCAGAGTGTGTGGCAGCCCGGTGTGGTGGGCTCTCTCTTACAGCTGCATGTGGGACAGTTATGTAAAACTTGTCATATGTTCATGCATGACTGAACCAGGCCAGGCTTATGGGCCTTCCTTCATGTCTACTCTACTACTCTTAAATAGCCTAAAAAAGATTAGATTTGAGAACCGTGTCACTTACCCCAAGCTCTGTGACCAGAATGTCAGTGATGCTGCCCAAAACCGTTACACAGTCAAAAATGTTCCAGGCATCTTTGAAATAATTCTGTTAACAGGACAAAGAAAAACAAGTGTTGGTTCTAATTTTACAGTTTGGACAATCTCTTGATTAGGAGCGTGGGTTACACTGGAGACCGAGGAGGCTGCAGTTAAAATAATGTGTCTATCATACACTACAGTATCTATCCTTAATGAGTAAATCCCCTCCCATTCTGCCAGAGCTACTTAACGCCTGTATGTCAGTCACACGCCAACTCTCGCTCCATTTCTGTCATAACAGCAGCTCCAGGGAAACCTCACAGTAGAGTAAACAAAAAGTGATTGATAATCAGACTGTTTAATATGGCTTAAACAGATAAAAAGAGGGAAATGTGTGACAATACTTTTATTTTCCTGAAGGAATGTTTAAAATGTCACGTTCCTCGTTCGTAAAGTGTCTGGTTTGGGTTAATTTTGTATGTATGATGAGAGAAAATTGGCAAAGCATGAAAACCTGTCACTAAAAGGCTATTTATACAGAATAATGCTACACATAATCAACTGAACGAAGATATTTAATCCTCCTCCATTTTGTATATTCTGTCCTTTTGCTTTTTTCGTTCTTCTCTTCTTGTTTAATTGCATTTGTTTACTTATTTATATACATTGTGAATGGTTTATCTTCTTTATGTTTATTTGTATGTAAAGTGAACATAATTATCTGAATTAAAACACGAAAAATGAAGTGTATCTTATAAAAAATACATACTTATTTGTTTCTCTAAAATCATTTTAGCTTTAGCTTTTCCTCTCAGCTGGAACACTACGATGCACACAGGAAATGTACTCAACACTATTATGAATTTATTTTTTAGTGTACATATCAGATTGAAAAACAAAAAACTGGAGTACTGACCTTCATAACGTTACTACAAACTACAAACTTACCAGTACTCCAAAGGCGATGATCTTGAGCACACACTCCATGGAGAAGAGTGATGTGAACACAATGTTGAGATTGGCTAAGACGGCTTCATATGTATCAGATGCCCCGTCATACTACAACACAAAATACACAGATGCAGTATAACTAATATTAAAGGAGACATATTCTGCTTTTTTTCCAGGTACTTAGTATTGAACTTTAACAAAAGTAAATCTTCATTTTACATTTTGTCCACTGTAAACCGCAATATTTCACTAAAACGATTTAGGAATAGAAACAGGTCAATTCACTTCCTGTTGAAAACTGTGGAACTAACAAGCCCCGCCTCTTCACTGTAACAAGTAGCATATTATCATTAACGTGTCTTTATTTTTGAGTGGCAATTGACATTTTAGAACCTGAATGTGTCACTCTTTTTTCCCCAAATAATCACAACAGAGTACAAAGCAGTGGGCGGGGATAGGGGGTAGGTGAAAACAAGAATTGCCTTTAGATGCAGGGCAAAACAGGATTCCTCAAACACGCAGGAGTCAATCACAATACAACATTGAGTAATCTAATGATGAGGAAACACTGTTAAGGTTTGCATAGTATGTCCCCTTTAAGGAAGAACATTTGAGCTAAAATCGACTTTGTGGATCTTTTAACAATGTTGTCCATTCATCATCTCTTCACTTGTTCTGATCATTTCACTGTTGTCTTTATTATTCAGCATAAATATTTAACAGTGAACAAGCAATGTTTTTAGCTTCTTACAAACTGCTTTCTTTTTCACTGTGTCCGAGATGCAGGACTTGATAAATCAGACCACGGCATTCTCTAGAAACACAAATTATTCAAAGGTAAACTATAGGGAAGTGGTTTTTATTCATTGTTTTTTCAATTAAATTGTAAAAGCCTTGGCATTTTGTAATTATTTAGAAGTAACAGCAACAGCCGGGGACATACAATTTTATCTAATCAGAGAAGTCATTGGATGATAGTTGTTTCTCTGTCATGGTTCAACATCAGAGTGAGAGGAGGGATTAAATGGTTTATTCAGAAACATGGTTCAAAATTTCAACAATGTGCTGACAAAGCTGCGGAGCTTTACCTTCATCATGAGGACGATGGTGTTGAGCGCGATCATGGCCATTATTGTGTACTCAAACGGCGGCGACACCACAAACTCCCACATCTTGTACTGGAAGCTGAGTTTGTTCTGAGGCATGTGTCGAGTCAGAGGCCTGGCGTTTATGGCAAAGTCTATGCAAGCTCGCTGTCAAAACAATGAATAATGTTGATGTTATAGTGCAAAATGGGAAATCCATAAACAAGACAAAGCAAGACTCTAAATGCCTAAATTGATATTGCTCAATAAAAGTTGTATCTTTCCATTAACCTGCAGAGTACTGGGTTGAAATGTGTTGCTTTGACTAGTTTTGATACTCGGTACTTTCAACATATTTCTTACTTCTAATCTTATTTCAAGCTCTATGCTTTTGCTAGTTGATAAAAAACTATTGCACATGGATTAATCACTACAAAACCTTAAAGAAAACAAATATTTTGAAGCAAGTCAGAAATATCTTACGGGTCAAAAGCCTTATTTGAAAATAAAATCAAGAAGACTACTGTAAATTCAAGTCAGCTACAAAAAAAAACAAAAAACTTACCTCATTTTTTTCTAAGCTATACTCTTCCATCATCTTATCCCCTTGTTCTTGGAAAGTGATGATGATCAGAGCCACAAAAATGTTGACAAAGAAGAAGGGGAAGACCACGAAGTACACCACGTAAAAGATGGACATTTCCATCCTGTATCCGGGGCTGGGGCCCTGGTTCTCGTAGGTCGCATCGACTGAATGTTTCAGTACCCTGGACAGAGACAGTGGTTAAAGAGGACACTGAAGGAGTGTGCGGTGTCAATGACCAGAAGTGGGTGAAGAGCTTAGGTAAGACCACTGCTGCTTTAAGCTGTACACTGCAAAACAAGTAATCAAATTGAGCAAAAATGACCTGAATCTTGATTGGAGTATTATTTGACTGGTTTCAAGAGTTCACTGATATATATTTTTCATATTTCAGGACAAAAACTTCCTGGTCGTGCATCCCCCTTATTTTTACATGTAAACTGGACACTTTTGACGCCAATATGTGAGCTCACCATAAGTCCTTCTTTCCCACCTCTGCTCGGCATAAGTTCAGGCATACTCACTGCGGCCACCCCTCTCCAGTGGAAACAGTGAAGAGGGTGAGCAGGGCCCAAGCCACATTGTCGTAGTGGAAATCGTACTTCTTCCATTCCCGCTTCTGTGCCCTCACTTCGTTATCTCGCACATAGACCAAGTATTCGCCTCTGAAAAACGTAGCACAATATGTTATTTTTGTATACTCGCAAAGAACTCTGTTAGAGCTCAATCATTGCAAGCTCTGCTGATATTTTGTAGCCGATATGTACAGATCAAATTTGTGTAATGTTCAACAAGTTGTCCAGCCTGTGCTTGAACTTCAAGGCTGATCAACCGGATTTTAAAAAACTGTGTTGTACCTGTCGTTTCGATCAAATATAATGAAATATAAAGCTAGCAATAGATGTGAGGACTAAATGTGAACTAAATGTACAAACTTTTCTAAAGTCACACAAAGATGACCTTGTTCTCTACTCAACTTGTTTTTGATTTTTACCCATTTCATAAAATATTTTGTTGTGATATAAAAATAAAAATAAATTAAATTAAAAAACTGTTAGAACAAAAAAAAAAAAAATACTCGAAATAAAGTAATTTATTTATTTATTTAAAGATAATTTACACTTCGGAAGTAAACATGAACGTAAATAACATCATACTTCATTGTAAGCGTTTGACTTTGTAACTATTGAATATTACTATTTTAGGGTACGCTGTAAGGTTATTTCCTGACCTGCAATCGCGCTCAAACTCTTTGGACTCGTCGGTGCAGTAAAAGAAGCGCCCCTTGAACAGCTGCACCGCCACAACGGCAAAGATGAACATGAAGAGCAGGTAGACGATCAAGATGTTCAGCACGTTCTTCAGAGAGTTCACCACACAGTCGAACACCGCCTGGGCAACACAAGACACAAAACGAGCTGTACTAATAGATTCACGTTGGTATGTAAATCCTTCAAACATCCCACCGCGTCAAGTTACCATTCCGCCAAGTTGTTTTGATTATAGTCTAAGTTTGAGTGGCACAAGCCTAGTCTACGTCAAGCATTTTGAGTCATGAAACTCAAATGACAAGAAACCTGCACGCCAGAGATAAGTCACTAGTCAGGTCACAAGTCGGGATCCAAGTTAGGTCACATGTTGAGTCCCACGACGAGTCCCAATTCATGTGCCAAGTTAAGTTTTAAATCGGTTCCAAGTAAAGTCCAAAATTAAATCCCATATTGGGTTGAGTCGAGTCCCAATTTCAGTCCAAAGTAACAAGTCAAGTCCCGCAGCTTGTCCCAAGTTAAATCTCAAGTCGGTCCTAAGTCAAGTCCCAAGTTGAGTCCCAAGTTGAGTCCCAAGTTGAGTCTCAAATCAAATCCCAAACGAGTCCCAATTTGGGTCCCAAGTCAAGATCCAATTTCAGTCCAAAGTAACAAGTCAAGTACCAAAGTGTGTCCCAAGTTAAGTCTCAAGTTGGACCCAAGTCAAGTCCCAAGTCGAGTCTCAAGTCAAGTTTCAAGTTGAGTCCCAAGTTGAGTCTCGACCAACACCCAAGTTGCGTTTCAAGTCTCAAGTCGGTCCCAAGTCAAGTCACAAGTCGAGTCCCAACTTATGTACAAAGTCGAGTCTCCAGTCAAATCTAAAATTGAGTCCCAACTTGTGTATCAAACCAAGTCCCAAGTTGCGTTTCAACTTTTGTCCTAAGTTGTGTCCCAAGTTAAGTCCCAATTTGGGTCCTAAGTCTCAAGTAGATCCCAAGTCGAGTCTCAAGTCAAGTCCAAAGTCGAGTCTCACATCAAGTCCAAAGTCTTTTTTTTTTTTTTCAGTCTTAAATCCAAATCAATATAGGAGTCCCAAAAATGAGTCTATGAATCCAGGACCCACCTTCAGCTTGGGCAGGCGCTTGATAGTCTTCAGAGGTCTCAGCACTCTCAGCACCCTCAGAGACTTGATGGTGCTGATGTCCTTCCCCTTACTACTCCCCCTGTGCAAATACACAATATATACATCAAATTACACGCACGCAAAATAGATATCTTTGAACAGAGTAAGCATTGCTGGGAAATGATGGGCTTAGTCCTACTGATTCCAAAATGGCAGTGAGCAGCCATTCTTTGATGGAATTAGAGGCCGAGTTAGCTCAGAGCGAGTAACTGCGTGTGCGTTGGAAATATAGCAACACATGCAGTATTGCTATTGTTGTCGACTTAGCTTTAGTTCTTTATGACACGTTAGCCTTCGTCGCTACATGCTAAGACTTATACAAGTAAAGTACATGCTTTGGAAGCGGTTGATATCATTCCTGTCTGAATGCTATCTAGTCGCTACAGTGGCTTCGAACTGCAGTGTACTGTGTTTTGCAATGTATTTCAATGCTCTGTTGGCTAAAGACTTGGGTGCACATGCCCGGTTAAAGGCAGAATTCTGCATACATGCTGCATTGAAACCTTGCTTTTCATGCTTTTTTGTTAGGAAGCAGGTTACATTGAGCTACATTACTTAGAGGGAGAGAGTTTAGTGCTGAACATCATAATACGATAACCATAATGTTACAGAATACTGAATACCTGCTTTAAAATGTATTGTATTTTGTAACATATTCAGTTAAATCCTACATTTTTCTGAATAGATTAATGTTGATTTAAGTTATATTATATTGTAAAACGCAAATCACGATTAAAACTAAATATTTGTTGCACTGTTTGCTGTGCATTTATTTATTAATGATTAGAGAAGGACTGTCATGCACTGTCCAAAAGAGCAGTTTTTTCTATTTTTCCCAAAAAATGCTGCGCAGTTTGAAGCCTAACTTGCTTGATCAAGTACCGTAATGTATTCTTTTGACTTCAAGAGAATGAGTATTTCATGTTTTGAAAATGTACTTTTGGTACATTCAGTTTTACTTCCCAACATGACTTTAAGTGTCTCAAATGTTAATCATAATCAATAATACCATCGATTTGGATAGTGCGGTTGAAAATATCCAAAAAGCGTCCTACTTTATGCTAATGCTACGAATGATGAGCAGCAAAACTCTCTCTGGAAACGACGTTCATGTGATAAAGCATTAATCAATTAACCTATAATATTGATTAGCAACATTTTTTTACTTGTCAACCGCATTCATTTTTGCCTTTTGAGAAGACAAAGGAAATGCCGAAGCTCTTTCTTATTAGTACTTTGACCTGCAAATGACAACCCCTTTGCCATTGGTTGTATTGTTACTGATAAACTGTGAGAATAATGAATATACTTTTCACGTCCACACCAGCTGTTACAATCTGCCCTACTTCACAGATATTACAGACATAACAATTTATTTCAGAGTTGAAGGGTCACTGAATGTATTCCCAGGGGTCGAGGCAGATGTGTGTTTTACAGCTGTTCTGACAGATGGCAGGGGGCTAACGCTGGGCTAACTGTGCAGATTGTATGTGTTATTGTCTAAAGTAGGCATCGAGTTTTTATTTTATTCACTGAGTTGAACTTAATTGATGCATTTTGCAAAATACGACAAACCAATTTTGACTTGTATCCAATCCTTAGATAGATTATTTTATTCACACAAATAAACAATAGACATTTCACCTGCTCCCTCTCCAGTTAAAGCCATATTGCGGAACATTCCAGGTTACGTGCCCCTACTTTACAAGAGCAGCTGAAACGTCGGACAATGTTCTTGCATAAACCAACGTGCCAACTATACCAACTGTCTCCTAACTGTAGCGTTTTATCGAAATTGGATAAATGCATCGATTAGTTTAGAGAGAAATACAGGCAGTGCGTGTTACGAGTCAGGTTTGCGGGGAGGCAAGCCCACACAGTAGGTAGGATGCGTGTTTTGTTAGCAATAAACCACCTTGCAACTCTAATGCGATGTAATCCAAAACCTAAATCTAACTCTTAGCCTGGTTTTCAGTTGTCAAAGTCAAAGCAGCCGACCATAAAAAAGAGAACAGACACATACAGGAGACAGCGGCTATGGGTGGAGGATGGGTGAGGTAGTATTGTGTGATATGAGGACATGAGGGCAGCTCCTGGAAGAGAAGTTAAGTGAACTTTACCCGCCGCCGCCGCTGTAGGAGGTCCAAGAACGAGAGGATGAAAGAGAGGTGAGAGACAAGAGAGACCAAAGGGGGGAGAAGACACACAGACAAAAGAGAGAGAGCGAGAGAGAGAGAGAATGGAGAGGGAGGGAGGGGGTATCGAGGGAAGACATCCACATGAGACACACGGAACAAAAATCCTGCTTTAAAGGAGAGCTGAGAGGATGTTACCGAACCAAAAAGGGCTGAACAATTGAATGCATTTAAAGGTCAATTGGCTAATATTAACAGGCTAATACTAATATTTGCTAACTGAACATGGTTATCATTGGTGCTGCAGCTGTGTGGTCCCATATATTGATGAAATAAAATCTGTACTTATTTAATGCTATGGAATGTATCTCAAAGCGATTCACAGGTAAACATGGCATTAGTTAGTAGCTACCAAACTTCACAATGTTGCTAAATGTTCAGTGCTAAAGTAGACAAAACATTATTATTATGTATTTATTTTCCATGGAATAAAGTAAAATCTGGCCCAGCACAGGTAGATTGCAAAAGCAGCTCTCAAAATGAAAAAGACACCACTGTGGGCTGTCTGCATCTAATTACAGAGCATTTTATTCTCGGCAAAGCGGGAAGTGTTTTGTTAGCATGCTAATGTTTGCTAGCTTTACCAGAACTGGACTTGTGGAAAGTGCTTATTAACTCATAATGGTGATTTTTTATTTATTTTTTTTAATGTAATTGAGTTTTAAAAAGAAGTTTAACATGAACTAGTTTTGTTTTTAACTATTTAAGAGAGTAAAAATCATGTGCAGCAAAAAAAACTTTAAAAAAAGAAATACATTGTATTCACGTTGAAGTCTTAAATCAACGTATCCAATCCTAATCCGATTATCTGTCAATGAAAAACCTCTTATATTTTCACATGTATTGCGTAACAGTTCAGCCGTAAAGTAGCCGTAAAGTGCTCATTTGTCCAGGAAAAGCCCATGCAGGGGCAGTGAGACACCAGCCGCCTGCCCTCACTGCAGACTAATTGGATTAAAGGGCTGATAAACATCTCCAATAGGACTAAGCCTGAGAGCCTTGCCTGTTCTGCAGTTCTGTTAGATTTGAGCCAATTGAATTAAGTCATTTATCTGGAAGTGTTTAAGCATCTTCTGACTGCTTCATGTCACTTTATTTGTGTCCATGTTGTTTTCATTTGAGGAGGAAAAATGATGAGTATACAGTTCCCTCCATTCATAAAGGCAACCTCGACATGTGGCAGAGAAAGTAGTTCCATAAGTAGTAATAATAATGATGATAATACTACGGGCGATGGATGAATAAATTACATATTTCCGCCCTTTAAAACAACCAAAAGTAGATTTAAAATCAACCCCTTTAAAAATAAATCAGACAAATTCAGAACCTCTGGATGATCCGCACAGCAATACTTTGTACATTCCAATTTTTTTCAGTAACACCACATTTTACGTTTTTGGTCAAAGCCCTTCTTCAGACATGCTTGACCAAAAATGTCACATGCGGTGTTACTGAAAACGTTACCTGAAACGTCACATGTGGTGTTACTGAAGACGTTACCTGAAACATCACATGTGGTTTTACTGAAACGTTACTTGAAACGTCACGTGGTTTTACTAAAACGTTACCTGAAACATCACATGTGGTGTTACTGAAACGTTACCTGAAACATCCTTACCTGAAACATCACATGTGGTGTTACTGAAACGTTACCTGAAACATCACATGTGGTTTTACTGAAACGTTACCTGAAACATCAGATGTGGTGTAACTGAAAACGTTACCTGAAACATCAGATGTGGGTGTAACTGAAAACGTGACCTGAAACGTCACACGTGGTGTTACTGAAAACGTTACCTGAAACATCACATGTGGTTTTACTGAAACGTTACTTGAAACGTCACGTGGTTTTACTATAAACGTTACTGAAACATCACATGTGGTGTTACTGAAACGTTACCTGAACATCACAATGGTGGTTTTACTGAAACGTTACCTGAAACATCAGATGTGGTGTACTGAAAACGTGACCTGAAACGTCACACGTGGTGTTACTGAAAACGTTACCTGAAACATCACATGTGGTTTTACTGAAACGTTACTTGAAATGTCACGTGGTTTTTCTAAAACGTTACCTGAAACATCACATGTGGTGTTACTGAAACGTTACCTGAAACATCAGATGTGGTGTAACTGAAAACGTGACCTGAAACGTCACATGTGGTGTTACTTAAAACATTACCTGAAATGTCACATTTGATCTTACTGAAAATAAACTTTGGGAGCTCCAAAATACTGCTGTGCGATTCTACTTTCTTTGCCTCACATTTGTCTCTTTGGAGCCAGCATGTGGGCGCAGGTTTGGATGTGCGTGTCTATGTCTACATATTGCACAGAAAATGTCTGCCATTGTTTTAAAATGAATTATTATTGGGATCAGACAGTTACATACATCATATAGCTCCAGGGCGGCCAACGTTAATGCAAGGCACTGTATTTCATCACTCTACTACTTATGTATGGAACAAACTAATAATATTTAATGAATATTGATATTACTGAATCTGATCTGAAGTATAGTCTAGTTTAAATACCTTTTTTATAAATCAGTATGAAAGTGTTTAATAGTGTACAACCAGCCCATTAAAACAGGGAAAGGGAAAAGAACTGGGACAAGACAAACAGTTAACGGTGTCACACACAAAGTGGATGTAGATCAAAATGGAAAGAAGTAAATAAACAATTTCAGAAAGAAAAAATAAAATAAAATAAAACGGGCCCTTGATTGTAAAGCTCTAAAACATACAACTTTACATAGAAAAAGTATGTCAAATAGCATCTAAGACAACATTAAAACTTTTGTTCTTAATGCTATGGCCGCTGGTGGCTTTAAAAATATGACTAATAAATAATACATCTTACAAGTAACTGATGACACAAATGATCTAACTGATAAAAATGTCACCCAAGGTTCATTAAACATACTAGAAATACTAATATAAATACTCATATAGATGTAAACCATGCATCGTTCTAAATCTTCCAAGAACTACCAGCATTTAAAAGAACCACTCGCCTTATTCCGCTCAGAGCCATGCATATGAAGTTAGACAGTACCTGCTTTGCCAGTGTCAGTGATGAGAACTCTAGAACACCTTGGGCACTAAAGGGTTACAGGTGCAAAGAGTGGTCCCCACCTCTCACAGTGCGGACGGGGGGGAAGGGGAGTTAGCCAGGAGCGTATAGGGGAGATGCTGGGGCAGGAATGACAGTGGGAAAATCTATACCTCTCCTATCCCGTCGATGCCAGCTGATCGATTAAATGCAGGCAGATTTTTTTTTACATAATTTCGAAGTGGTAAATCTTTTTCTTTCTTTTTTTTTTGCTTTGGCTTCTCTGTCTTTGTATCTTTTGGTGGGAGAAAACTTCAAAATGGATGATATCGCAATTGTTGTTTTGGAGATATGCAAAATTACAATATCGAGTAGGATTATTTTAGTAGTTGAGAGTCAGCGGTTCTTTTTCCATTAACTAGTCAAATAATTATTACTCTTGTACATTGAGATTTTTTAAATACATTTTTAACCAAATAAAGGTTGAAATAAGGTGACTTAAAGCTTCTAGATAAAGAATATTTACAAATGAAATGTATTATTCGTGAATATTTAAATATATATATATTACTATATATTTTTTTTTTTATATGGTCTTTTTGCATGTGTTAAGTCTGTATAGACCAGATAACAATTATGATGATCAAAATACAACTATAATTATTTTTAAGAGTCGACTATTAATCATTGCAACCCTAATATTGAGTATATTAGTATTAAAAAGTATTAAAATTACATCAAAAGGAGACAGAAACATCTAATGTCAGCCCACTCCTTTTTGAGCAGTTCATTTTGTTTTTGTTTTAAAAAAAAGCTTGTTGTAATTATGATACATTCAAGTATATATGCCACTTAATTTTATTTCTTCATTTTTAAATGCTTTATATGTACAGAAATTATTTTTGATTAATTTGTCAAAATAAATAAATGATCAATCTCCCAAACAAGGGTGTGAAGTGACATTTCTGCCTTTTGTGGTTAATTTGTTCTTTTGTGCGATACTTGAACATCAACCAAGACATTTACTGGCATCAAAATATATATATTTTTTCAATATACAAGGTGAAAATATCACTTATCACTTATTACTTGAGGTGAAAAGCCCCAAAAATTTACAAATAAAATGTTTTTTTTTTAAAAAACACTAAAGCAACTGATTACACAAATCTAAAGTAATTAAAAACGCAGCGACATAAGAAAAAAGTTGTATTTAATCATATTTGCAACTACTCTACCTGGATAAGTTATGGGATAATGAAAGAAAAAAAAGGTAAACAACAAAAAGGAAACAAAATTCAAAGAATAGAAAAATAATGGGAGATGCGTGGAAACAGAAGACTAACAGTGGACAGGACAGGACAGGAGAGGAGAGGAGAGGTAGCAGGGAGACTTACGTGAAGGCGAAGGCCACCAGAGCACCACTAACCACTATAAAGTCAAGAATGTTCCAAAGGTCCCGGAAATATGAGCCCGGGTGCATGACCAGGCCCAGATCCACCATCTAAGGACAGACAAGCACACACATAATACACAATGTGTAATCACGCACTTTAGGCCAAAGTATAAAAGCCAGAGAAAAGAAAATGCTTAAAAAGAATGCTTAATTGTGTATGTTAAAAATAATGCTGATCAAACAAACTTAGCTAATGAATTGATCTGAATAGTGAATTGCATACAATATTCTTATGTGTACTTATGTGCTTGTGTGAATCCAGTTCCATATCATGTTCTTGTCACATTGTAATGCTAATGTCATATACAGTATGTATGTGTACTTTTGATTCAAATTGTATCTCATTCTGCTACCACAGGACGCACAGCAGTTAACGGCTTAACCTTGGAGGAAGGAATAGAGGAAAATATAATAATACTTCAACCTACTCCATTTATGAGCATAACACTGCAATGAACTTGAAGTAATATAAGTCATAAAAGGTTCAAATAAAGAAAACAATGAAATGAACAATGGCAGACTATCAAGTTGACACAAAACAAACTGGTGCCACTTATAATAACTACACCTTAATATACAGCACGAACAAAAACTTAATTCATAATGAAATGGATTCATACTTGAGCCCTTTACAAACAGGCCTGTCCCGACCTCCTGCAGCCGGCTCAGACACTGAGCGAGGGGTTGTTTATACACGTCATGCCCACTTCTCCCACCTGGAGTTTATACTTCCAGGGCTCTAGTGCTAAGTGCAGGCCGGTCAGCTGTTTGTCCTGAGGACGAGATTCTGCGTGTGCAGCCGCCTCTGGTGCTGATGGAGCCCCCCGTGCCAGACGCTCCACATGCTCAACCACCTGCTTTTGTTTCACATTTCTTTATCTATTTAAGGTGAGCCTTCGATTGTGGACACGTGGTAAAACAATCATCGTGTATATTGCCACGTTTGCGAAGAACAAGAAGAATTGATCGCTGCTGCGCTCCTTAACCCACTCCCCCTGCTCCCCCCACTCCCCGCGCTCGCTCCTCTTGTGTACAAATGCAATATACAGCAGTACTACAGACTTTATTGACATGTATGTAATGAAAGAGCAGGAGAAGACAGCACCCAGAGCTCACCCATGTGTGCTGAAATAAAGGGGCCTTTGTAACTACTTCATTAAGGGGCTGGAGTTATTAATGTAGTTATGATTGTAAAGAAACCCTATCATTGTTTCCAATAATAGTATAAAGGTAGTATAATTTCTTTTTCTGCAGGACTTGAGTTATAACAGTCTTACCTTGGTCAGCATTTCAAACGTGAAAACCACCGTAAAGGCGTAGTCAAAATAGCGAAGCACCTGGACACAAACAAAAACGTTTTTTGAATCAATATCTCCTGCTATAACCTACACTCATAGAGCTTAAGAAAATGTGTTGTGTCGTGGTGGTGGTCTCACATTGTTGCGTGGAGACTCGGGCCACACGGGGTCCTCTGCCGCCAGGGCGATGCTGCTCAGGGCGATCACCAGGAGAATACACATCTCAAAGTAACGCAGAGTGCAGATGTAGTGACACGCTCGCCGGAAACTATCAACACATCAGGAAAACATTACATGGTGCGCAAAACAAGCGACATCATCGACGATCATGTCATAGAACCTAGAAATTACCGGCATTTTGGGAATCTGGAGTCTTTATATGGCACTTTTAAATTTTTTTTGAAATCAAAACCAATTCATACTAAAATAAGTGACATATATTTATCATATTATGTACATCAGGTTTATATGGCATTGGGGCAATTACAAACCTGCTCTTTGCCTATTTTAAAACATTTTCTTAATAAAAAAACTTAAAAAAACTAAGGTAAAACCAGGTAGAACATGACGGTTCTGACTGGGTTTGAATGCTTGACAGCTGCAGAGAGATTTGAACTGGTTCTGACTGGTGGTTCAGGCTGGTGGGAACTGGGTTTGGACATGTCTAAACTGGTTTTGGACTGTCCCAGACTAGATTTAGACTGGTCAACATTGGTCAACTGGGTTTAGAACAGTTCAGACCAATCCAGACTGTTTCAGACTAGGTTCTGACTGGTCAGCACCAGGTTTGGACTGATTTTGGCTAGTTTGGATTGGTTTGGGCTGGTTTGGGCAGGTGTGGGCTGGTTTGGGCAGGTTTGAACTGGTTATGAATAGGTTCTACTGAGTTTGCAAATTCTCAATAAAATTATACTCAAATTTGACATTAGAAAACGAGTACACTGCACATAACTGAGAATAAAAATAGAGAAAGAGAGAACCGAAATAAAACAAAAGAGTAATACCAAAGTGAGATATGACATTTACAAGGCTAACATGACAACTGGTTAATAAATTACAAATACATTTCTGTCCAGTTTTAGATATGTCGTGTAAAATATAAAAGGTCCTATGTTAGGCAGAACATGCAAACTCCACCCAGTCGTGTAAAGAGTTGAGCTCACGGGTTGGTGGTGGTCAGGATGAACATGGAGGTGAAGGGCACCATGGGTCTGGGTCCACCTTCTCCTCCCGCTTCGTCGTCATCGTCGTCGTCCTTTTTGGCTGGCAGAGGCTCAGTGTTGGCATTTTTATTCACTGGAAGAGAATGGTTTTATATATTAAAATAAAAAATAAACAAAAGTGAACTTGTTTCTTCGCACTAGCTTTAGAGGGTGGTTTGTGGAGCTAAGCCTTGACAAATAATGATAAGGTGTGGATCATAAGTTTGGATATTACTTTCTAGAGTCATGTAGGCCCCTGCTCTCCATCTGAACTTATCACATGGTCAAACCCTACAATGTGAGCACAACCTATAGAGCCAAACCAAACATGACAAACGCTTATGTAGCTACATTGCTATTGGTTTAGGACTGGCAAGATGCATTTTTTCGACATTTGTGTAAGGTAAAGATGTACCACCATGAAGCACAAACTATAGTAGGAGGACACTAGGGGATCTTTTACTCAGGCAGTTCCTCCTTTTCCAGAATAGTTAGAACGGAAGCCATCTATAGATCCTAGGTCAAGAAAAGGCGGAGTCACTCGCGGAGTTGGATATAGAGATTCCAGCGATGTTCTGAGTGAAGAGCAGTTTGGGCGCACAGCACACCTCATGTCAGCTTTATCCCTCAAATCAACTTTTAAAAGAGCAATAACACTCTCTACACTTTTTCACTCTCTCCACTCTCTCCACTCTCTCCACTCTTTCACTCTCCCACTCTCTCACCACCTCTCCAGTCTCTCCACTCTTTTCACTCTCTACACTTTTTCACTCTCTACACTATTTTCACCCTCTCCAATCTCTCACTCTCTCCACTCTCTCCACCTCACCACTCGCTCTACTCTCTCCACACTTTTCACTCTCTCCACTCTCTCCACCTCACCACTCTCTCCACTCTTTTCACCCTCTCCACACTTTTCACTCTTTCCACTCTCTCCACCTTAACCACTCTCTCCACTTTTCCCTCTCTCACTCTTTTCACTCTCTCCACCCTCACCACCCTCTTCACTCTCTCCACTCTCTCCACCCTCACCACCCTCTCCAGTCTCTCCACTCTTTTCACTCTCTACACTTTTTCACTCTCTCCACTATTTTCACCCTCTCCAATCTCTCCACTCTCTCCACACTTTTCACTCTCTCCACTCTCTCCACCTCACCACTCGCTCTACTCTCTCCACACTTTTCACTCTCTCCACTCTCTCCACTCTCTCCACTCTCTCCACCCTCACCACCCTCTCCAGTCTCTCCACTCTTTTCACTCTCTACACTTTTTCCCTCTCTCCACTCTTTTCACCCTCTCCAATCTCTCCACTCTCTCCACACTTTTCACTCTCTCCACTCTCTCCACCTCACCACTCGCTCTACTCTCTCCACACTTTTCACTCTCTCCACCCTAACCACTCTCTCCACTCTCTCCACTCTCTCCACTTTTCCCTCTCTCCACTCTTTTCACTCTCCACCCTCACCACCCTCTCCACTCTCTCCATCCTCACGACCCTCTCCACTCTCTCTACCCTCTCCACTCTCTCCACCCTCTCTACCCTCTCCACTCTCTCCACTCGCTCTACCCTCTCTACCCTCTCACCACTCTCCTCCCCACTCTCTCCACTCTCTCCACCTTCATCACCCTTTCCACCCTCACGACCCTCTCCAATCTCTCTACCCTCTCCACTCTCTCTACCCTCTCCACTCTCTCTCCCCTCTCTTCCTTGTAGCATCAGCCCCTCTAGCTCCTCCTCTTCACCACCACCATGTCTAGATAACAAACGTATATAACTCTCCCTTCATCACAGACGCTAGGGTTGAAACGCCAAAGTCTAAATCAAATGTACCTTGAAGTATGGCATTCTTGGACGGGAAAATGGGCATGTCTATCGCAGTGTAGTCCGGGTGGTACAGCCTGAGGATACTGTTGGCGCGGTGATGTCCGATGTTTCCGTAGCTGTCGATGGCCACCAGGCTTCCTCGCGTCCCGCTGTGGGTGAGGTGCAGCGCGGAGCCGTAGCTGGGGGCCCTCTCCAGGTTGCCGACCAGGTTGGCGTGGGGATCGCTGGGGGGACTGCTGGAGCCGGAGATCAGCTTGGTGTTCATGAGGTTGTCCAGGTCCTCGCTGTACGTGCTGTCCTGGCGAGAGATCTTCTGGATGGGGCGCGTGGTGGAGAGGTTGGGGAGGCTGCAGTCCCTGGGAGGATGATGGGAGGTAACATTCAGAAGTCAGGCGGTAACACTTTTATAATAACAACACCTTAATAAAGCATGAACAAAGGCTTCATTCATTATGAACACATTTTTTACATTTAGTCAGGCTTAGTAACTTACTTAATACCCTAACCCTATAACTCCTGACGTGACTCTGTAAGTTAGTAGTTACTAAACCTGAATTGTTCTTAATACACAATTGTTTCATTATGAATTAAGTATTTGTTCATGTTTATTAAGGTTATAGTGATAGTACCTTTTCAAATACCACAGGGAATAAATCAAGATTCATTTTAGACTAAATGAGGTCTAAATTGGGACCAAAATATACTTGAAACTCATCTAAATTATGACTAAAATGGGTAAAAAACAGTCTCATTCCATAATTGAAGAACTACTGTACATCCATAATTATGAGAAATTAGGACCATTGCCAAAGTGATTACCAATTTATAACTATAAATATTATACTTTTGAATAGTCAAAAGTACTCAAAAGTGTGGAATTTATTTAAGATATTTCAACTTTTGTCAAGCAGGAAAAATTAAGTTAAAGGTGCAATTTGCAACTTTTCTGGTGGAGGTGGTCTTCACGTTATTATTTTGCAGGAAATCTTCCACAATATGAGAATACAAGACTAAGTTTTACAGGTAAAATCTCTACAGAGGTGAGTGGGATTCATTATCAATTCAATCATTATCTTTTACTCTTTAAACATGTTTATTTTAATTTAAATACTAGCCTAAGATTTTAACTGTTAATAAACCTGAGCAAATAGAACAGTGCTGTGAAACATCAAGGTCAAAGGACTTTAGTCTAATACTGAATGTGTTTGATTATGACAGGGACTGGATTCTACATTTCTTTATAATAAATAAAACTTTCTTGACAAACTCTATTTTACTTCAATGACTGACAAACGAAGGCTAAAGCTGACATTTCTGGCTAAATAAATAATGAAAATATAGTCAAATGAGCAACTATTGGAAGCACTATTAACACAGATTCAGTAAATGACTCAAATTTCAAGGCGTTTTTCTGCAACAAAACCATTTTGATTGAATGAATGCAGGATCAAACCCGGAAAAGTTACATAGTGCACCTTTAAGTTATACCCTTTAGCCCACAACACTCTTTTTTCCATCAAACCTCAAACTCAAAATCCATACTTAAAGTGAATCATTTCAACTGTGATTAATCCCATGTCTCTTGCAAAGACGCTTTGCCTTTGAATGGCTGAATTGCTCCAATTTCTCTTTAAGAAATCAGTCAGTCTACAAGATTGGAGTTGAATATGCTTGTGATTGGAAGCAGCGACTCCATTTTAGATTCAGTTTGAGTGATAGCTTGAGTACTCGCATGCACAGATTTTCAGAAGAAAGCTGCGAGATCGTGTGCATAGAAATGAACAGCTGAATGGACATACTTCCTCCTGTGTTGGCACGTCCTCTTCCACTCTCCGTCCTGGTTGCCGTGGCGACTCCTGCGGGGCTTCCTCTCGCCTTCCTGGTCTCCGTCTGCGTTTCCTCCTTCCACTCTCCTCCTGTGCCTCCCAGACTTACCAGTTTCACCGTTACCGTTACCGTTCTCGTCTTCAGTGTTCTTACGATGGGACCTAGGATTGTAAACATGCTTTGACTTTAGTATTCCAAATTCAAGATATTTGGTTTTGTCAAAATATTCTTTTTAGTTTCAGTCAGAAAAATGTACCATTTTGCTGACCAAATCTATCATACACCTAATGAATCAAAATGTAGAAGTATATGTATTTTGCGTGTCCAAGTATGGCACTACTGTATGTACTTTTTACCTTCTACACTACTACTAAAGTACACGCACTACAGCATGTACCGTCTGCACGTATAATGACCAACACTGACTCCCACATGTTGATGTTGACGTGCCCAACCACTTTTCTCAAGTAAGATAATTTACTTCAGAATAATCTAATTCAAGTAGAAGTACAAATAAGTGGCCTACTATGACTAACTTAAGTAAAGTTGTATTTGGGGATTGGGGAAACCACAACTCAATCAGTCAAGTAATAGTAACTATGAAAGTAACTGTCTGGACGTGAATAGAAATCATATCTAAAGTACACAAATGTTTATATCATTTAACACGTTCAACATAAAGCTTTTTTCACATTATTTATTGTGATATCTTGCATATCATATTTTGATATATTTTATTCTCCTGCTGTTACTTTGGTGAAATACTGAAATATACTCTTATCTTGAAAACACCCCCTTTCTGTGTGGGGTGTGGATGTTTCTCCCCGTGTCTGGGTGGGCTTCCTCTGGGTGCTCCGGTTAACCTCATTAACCCAAAACATGCACCGGGTAAAATCCTCCAATAAAGGTAGTCCTCACCAAGCCTAGCACAAAGATATGCTCGGGCTCAGCAGTGACCACTGCTCCTGACAGTTTGAGGGATGGGTCATAGGACGAGGGATTGATATAGTATGCCATAACCTTACAAGTTTAGGATGGGCATTTTTTTTCCCTCATAACAATCATTTCTTTCATGTTGGCTATTTTTTGTCGTGTACATTGAATTGCCTTTTGTATGAATTGTGCTATACAAATACCTTTGTATGAATTGTGCTATACAAATACCTACTGAGTGATGCTTGAAACCAAACCATATATTTAGATACATTAAGACATTGCGTTCAGAGTATTATAGTTTTTGATAAAGTACATTTGTCCACAGACTGAGCACTCACCTGGACTTCCTGTGCTCGGACTGGCCTCCTCTGCTGCCGCTGCGTGTGTGGTGGTGTCTCCTGGAGGGCCGCTCCTCAGACCCTGGCACCGCCGTAGAGTCCAAGCGAGCGTGTGACATGTGATGGTGCAGATCGGCTTTGCGACTGCGCCGGCTCTCCGTAGACTCTCCCCGCTCCAGGTGGGGTCTGCCTGGGTTAGCAGCCCCTCCGGCGCCTCCTTCTCCTGGCTGTTCCTGGAGCCTCTGGAGCTCGTTGGCTGGAGGAGGCTGGCTGTAGCAGTCGGCATTGTAAGGGGTGGTTTTGTTGGTGTTGTTGTTGCGGTTCTCTCTCGGGTCCACCACCAGGGGGCGATCCAGGTGAGTTTTCATGTCCGGGCGCACGTGCTTGGCGAAGTTGACCTGTGGAAAGTACAGTGGCATAACCGTAAAGATGGTACATTTTTACAACAAATAACAGTGATTTACCTACTCTATGATAATGGTTCCAAATACTGGTTATGATGCCATTATTGTGAAATAAGTTATCAGTACAATAAAAGGCTTTATCAAACAGGAACAAGACTGGGCAAAAACCTTTTCTGACAAGTTTTGGATTTGTAATTAGTTAGTTAAAAATTTGCGACATGATTTTTTTCTTTTTTGAAGGCTCACTGTGTACGTTACTGCCACCTGCTTTTCCCCGTATATATGCTGTAGCTTTGCTTGTAAAGAGTAACAGTATAGAATTAAACATATTCATCTTAGGTTTATTAAAAAACAGGTGGTTTTTTTTTTAACTACTTGTTTTTTTAATTTTTACTGTGAGTGGGTTTCTTCACAGATCTGACCTGTAATTTGGCCTGGTAGCTCTATTCTCACAGAGATGGATAAGTTATGTTACAGTACTAGGCAAAGCAGTCACCTGTTCATTGGGAGCAGGTGGCGGACCTCCACAAGAAAAGTTACATAGTTGAGTTGTCAAAAGTATCAAAATATACTATATCGGATACTAATCAATACTAAAACTAGTATCGACACTAGATACTCAATCAGGCAAGTATCAATAAAAAAAAAAAAAGTACAACACTGGACAAAATTTACCAATTGTGTACAGTTTTCAAATTATCTTTAGCTTTATCCGAACTATAAGGCAATGTTTACTAAAGAAATTACTATTATTTTGTGTAGTCTATTGTCTAAAACAGGGGGTCCAAACTATGGCCCGGGGACCAAATGCGGTCCTCAAACCAGTTTTTCTCGGCCCACAGGCAGGTGAATTATTGTGAGAAGTAATTTATCATTCTAACTCGGATCTTGTATGAGACAGACCATATCAAAGTTCTGAGTCTGAATTCAAATAAAATAAAAGCCACTTCTTTGATAGATTCACAGTATTCAGCTTCATCTGTTTCAAAATGCAGCCCTCGATAAAAAATAAATAAAATATATATATATTTTTGTAACTTTGGATACCCCCAGAACCTTGACCTAAAAAAGAGCAATTGTAAAAATCAGAGAAGCAGTTTCCTTTGTCTAGAAATTGGCTTTGAAATTTTAGTATCATGACACAAAGTCATAGGAATATAGTAATAAAAGTATTTCAGAACTTGTTTGAAGAGGTTTAGCAAGTTATTTTAGCACATTATTTGGACATTTTACTTCCAAAATAATTGTAGCTTTTTGCAACCACTCAAATTTGATTGTCTGTTAATTTTTTTGCAGTGATTTGTGAACCTTTTGTAATTATCCAGGCTTGGGAATGGCACAGCCTTATGACTTCATCCATCACTATACTATCCAGTATTGGAAACCACAATCCCTATAATTATGCATGTGACTCTAAGCCTATGATCATTCAGCGTTGCCGTCTCTTGTGTACACGAGTAGCACAAGCCTCAGGGCATTGGATTTTGCTTGGTCCTTTACATTGTTTTGCTCCTCCCTCCCTTCGCTTGCCTTCCAGCGGTCGTCATGGTCGATGTCGTTGTACAGGGCCTCTCGACTGGACGCCAGAGTCTGCTTCCTCAGCTCCTTGGTGCGCTGCTCCCACACAGACTTATTGACCCCTTTGCCGAGGTGGTTCTTCTGCTGCTCTTTGCTGTTGAAACAGGTAAGACGGAAAAGAAAATGAAGAACTATTTATGGAAACAAAAATATTAACAACTTAACAATTGCAATCATATGTATGTAGAGCTGTTGAGATGTCATGTTCCTTTGTTTCTGTTTAAATTTGCTATGAATGTACTTAAGTAGCACATTGTAAAAAAACTCCAGGAGCAAAGACTCAGAGAAGACTGAAATATGAACTGATAAAGGTCTAAACTACAGCTGCTGCAAGATTTTCTATCAGAGAAAAGAAAAGATTTTCTTTGCTATTTGATAATTGCTCCAACTGAACTTAAGATTTCAATTTGATTACGATATAATGTGCAGCCCTATAAGCGGTTATATTCCAGCTCCAACCAGTGGAAACAGTGCTGTTGTGCCCTTGGGAAAGGCACTTCACTCACCCTGCCTATGTATATACAGTACATGTGAAGTGTGGGTGAGCAGTGGTGGTCGGAGGGGCCGTTGTCTAGACCAGTGGAGTATATTAATACAATAATACATTCAATTATAAGTGTCTAGAAAAGAGCTTTGCATTTATTATCATGTGCCTAAATAAAAATATCTCAATCTTAAATCTTAAAGGAGCTGTACCTGATTTTTAGTCAAATCGGTTTTGATTCCAGTTCAGATATATATTATAAAAGCATTTCTTACGGTCAAAATGAGATCTCAACATTTAATTATAGAGCGTTGCTGTTAGCATGCTAGTTGTTGTTAGCATTCCCGAAACTGTGCCTTTAAACACTAGCAAGTGATTATGGGGAAAAACAACATTGGCTAGGATCACATTTTGTAGCAGATTTACCCACACCATGACATCTCGAAAGCATCACACACGCATTTTTGCACCTCTATGTGGAAAACAAACAGTGAAAATATAGGTACAGAAAAATAGCCGGGACACAGACACGTCTGGGGGCACACACACATTTTTTACTGTACCTTCTCAACCAGGCAGTGCTGGTTGGTTCCATAGCTCGCCAAAGTTTAACTTGAGCCAAGTTGAGCTTTGGCAAACCATGCAGGATGGTAGAATGGAAGGAAAAATCAGAAGCAAATAATATTCTAGAGTCATGTGCACCTCTCAGGTATAACAGTAGGATCCACTGCCTAAGTTTGGTATGATGCTTTATGCTGCGTTCCAGTTGTCATCGGAGGTCGGATTTTCCAAGTTCCGATTTGTAATTTCACACTGTCAGACCTCGGAATTCCTACTTAGAACCCGAGTTTATCAGAATTAGAAAATATAAAATGGCTGCTGCAGTTAAACTATAGATAGCCCTTTAGCACGTTCCCTTTAGTTGCTCTCTATTGTCCATGAAGCTGCCGTAGTTATAAATGAGCTGTTATGCTAATGTTGCTAATGTCTACATTGAGCTAATGTTGACAACAAAAGTAAAAAATTATAATTGGATGCAAATTTTGGCTGATTTGAGCACTTTCCTGTTTTTTATTACAAGTATGAATCGTTGACGTTCATACACTGTAATGTACTGTTCACTGTTTCTCCGACTTGACAACTGGATCACAGAATCTTGGCGAAAACATCACCCTGAGGTCTGAGTTCCGAGGACAGCTGGAAAGCAGCATCACTGTTGGGATTCAAGCTGACTTGGTTACAATAAATAGCCTGCACTGAGTAAATGGAACTCATTAGTGCCCACTTCTGACACAGCGAAACAAAACTATTTTTTTTATCTTTTGAGATGAGAAAAGTTCTCACATTATTATTATATCCATTGATCATATCAGCCGGACCAATGTTAAAGTCAGGTCCTAACAAAGATAAAAGCATAAAACTCAACTAGTAAGTTACTCAAAGACACGAACGCTACATGCAAATAATTATAGGTGTATTTTTTGGGTTTGTTCTATTCTTTTCTAATTAAGAAGACAAGAGGAATGTTCTTAAATTAATTATAAGTGTACATAAATTCAATTCACAACTGTTCTTTCCTTAGGTCACTGGCAAATCCCAGCTATGAACTAAGGGTGGGATGAAGAGACCAAAAATGACTATATAGATATTTATTTTTCTATCCTCGATGCCAAAATTCAGATGTTATTATGTCATCAAAATTGTACTGTCTTGGCTGAGTTTTAGGTATTGCACAAAACAGTGAATGGACTCGAATTAACTACAAAAGGGACAAAATATCATCTCATATTCCAGTTTGTTGGATTGCTCATCGAGTTCCTTTTATTTTGGTTTCCAATCGGTTCCTTCGATATACTCGAGACTCTAATTTTGCATTTCTCCAGAACGACAATCGCAATATTATGATTTTTTGTTGTTGATACATCTCCCACCTCAACATGTGCAACAATGAACCTATGTTATTCCTGATCGGTGTAGGCCAAAACTGCAGGGTGAGAACATGGAATAGAATAGAAAAACATAACATATAGATAAGATTAAGTATCGTGCTTATGCAGATTTATCATTTTGTACCCCTTTTCCCTCCAATTCTCTAACAATCATCTGGTTTGTCTAATCTTTGCACGCTCATTAGGTCCACCACGGTAAAAGCAACAGCCATACTGCCAAGTGCAGCAACAGAAAAAGGAGTTTAGTTTAAAAATAAACTAAAAAGCCAACACAAATCATAACAAAAGCTAAAGAAAGCCAGGAAATAATACCAAAAGGTCAAAACATATGTACGAGAAAAACAAAGTATCTTAACCAGAAGAAAAGCAAGGAAAGAAGATCAACAAAGGGATTGATAAATGAAGAAACAAATCAATAAATACCAGTCCAGAAAGGGGTCTGTGGCGTTGTGACATTCACTGTGTACTTTGTTGCTGAGGAGGGAAACAGCTAGTGAGTGAGGCGGAACACAACACAAAGGATTTCATTCCAAAACGGGCTCCGGGTGTCCAGCCCAAAACGTTTACGTGGAAGTATTCAAAGGATATATTGGAATGTAACCCTTGAGACAAACAGACACGGCTGAACATAGCACATCGTAGACTCGGACAAACAAACTGAATACAAATCCTGTATTTATGGAAAGTCGCATTACTACTAAATTACAGTGAAGTTAGAAGTTTTCAGACCCGCTTTAATTTCTTCATTTTGGTGTAGCCGTATTCTAAGTCACATATTATGCATCTTGTTGGCATTTAAACATGCTTTTGGTCATTTTGGGATTGAATATTTAACATTTTGTTATTTAAAATTATATATGCCTGTATTTGAAAAAGAAAATCCTTAAAAACGACGTCTTCCAATGAGATATTTAGGCGTTGGAGCTTCAACAGTGGGAAAATAAATAAATGAAGCCCTTAGGCAGTGTGATTGCTATGCGAGTAGAGCCTTGCATTCATCGTGAACACAGTTTGACGTCAGCATGATGGACTTTAAGATGGTGGAGGAGAAGAAAATTTTAACGGACTGATTTGTGAGGTTCAGCAAAGATGACCCCATAAACAGGATTAATAAAACGAGTGAATCAAGGAAAATACAACTCCACGTATGTTTTTGTTAAGTAGAAAGCATTATAACATGTATATAAGAAATAAGTATAGTTATTATAATGTGTTATTGAAGATATTTTTGATTAAAAATGAACTAGTATATTAGCAAGTAGGAAGATATGTATAAGATGGAGAAATTAGAGGGGGTTTGAAAACACTCTGGATCAAACATCAAAATCGATTTTAGCATTTCAAATTTTAACATGCCTTTCTCCAAAGACAATACATTGACGCACAGGTTGACAGCTTTCTGCTCAAGCCCAATGTAGCACAACAATTACATACGTATGGAACAATAAGGGCAAATATCATAAATGCATTTGCTGAAACGAGACACAAATGGTTACAGCAACATTTCACAATTGTGAGTGTCAATTCAGAAGGGGCTCTTAAACTCATTATAAAGATTGGGAAAAAGTGCTACTCAAATAATTAAAAAATCCAACTGATGATAATGACAAAACAACATCTTAACCAATATAATCAATTCAAAAGAGATACATGGAAATGGAAAGTGAACATGCTAAACTTACGCTGCGATGGAGAGGTTGGCAGCAGACAGTGGACTAACTTCAGCCACTTCTTTAGCCTTTTGCAGAGCCATTTTCTGAGTGGCCGCCTCCTCCTCCTCCTGCTCGTCCTGCACACAAAAGCCACAACATTGACAAAGATTAGACAGCAATCAAGTCCAGCTTGGCCCCGATGACGATGGTGATGATTTACGGATTTAAAAAGAGCACAGGAGATCTCAGAACTCTACTTATGACGTTGCAAAACTGGGAAACTTGAAATGGAGTGTTTTTGTGAGGCTCAGAAAAGGAATTGAGAAGACAACTTCATGAACATGATTGAAACACGCATCACTGAAGCTAAATGCAACGCCAGGAAGGTTTTTGATGATATAACATGCTCAAAAAAGACAATTCTGCATAATATAAGTCCTTTAAACTAAATATAAGTCCTTTAAACATGCATCCTGACCCTCTACTGGAAAAGTTACACAGTGCACTTTGAAATAGTGTGTAGAATTGACAGTAGTTCACCTTTGTCAGCTCCTGTGCATTGGCCAAATTGTCCACAGCGATGGCCAAGAATACATTCAGCAGCGTGTCTGAGCATGCTCATAGGAAAACAAGTGGAAATGTACACGGTAAGTGGCTATACGTCTGAATATCACATTGCAAGGTTATTATTGTGAGTATATTGTACTGCAAGTGTTATTTTCTGTTGTATACTTGTGCGATTTTGAGTGCAAAGGATACAGTTGCCAAAAAGTGTGAGAACGATGAAGAAGATAGAGAAGGCCATGCCCTTGTTGACGCCTCCCTGAGACTGGATGCCGTCGTACATCACCATGTTCCAGTCCTCACCGGTCAGGATCTAAAATACACACAAAAGTTGTATTAGTTCGTTATCTGTGTCAATTTTGTTCTCTTTTTTTTTTTTATCAAAATTGCTTAAAAAACATACTGGTAATTAAAGTGAAGGGTAAACTTTGAAGAGTCTAAAATAAGTTAACATTTTCCATAGAGAAGATGAAAAATAATGACACATGTTAGTTACTATTGACCAACTTTTCTAATTTTTGAAATGTTTCTGTGGCTGTTGTTCACAAATATTCTGTTATGACACAACAGAGAAATTATAGGAGACATGTTATGCCTTTTTTCAGGTACTTCATATTGAACTATAACTTGAGTACCATAAAATTCAGACTACTTTTTTCACACATTTTGAACCTTGCAGTCTATAGAACGATGCGGCTAATTTATAATTTTTTTATGGGGTAACGGCCCCTAGGGGCGCTTTAGAAGGAAGTGCAAGAGTTTGACACACTGAAGTAGAAGACTTTGGTGGAAGCGCAGGAGCAGAGCCAGACGTGGAGGAAGGCAGACACAGATTAATCAGATCACACAACAAACACACAGTTTTATTACAATCCGTTCATCCGCTCATTCACAGAGAAGGTTTGTGTAAAAAACTAAAATATTTGATGCAGAATTTTTTTGATGCGACTTATATTCAGGTGCGCTCAATATTTCGAATTTTACGGTAGATCATAATTTTACATTTTGCTTATTTCAAACCGCAATATCTAGTTTAAACAGGTGGATTATAGAAATGGGTCTGTTAACTTCCTGTTGAAAACTGCAAAACTGATAAGCCCCACCTTGTGGCATTTCACTGTAACAAGCAGCAGATTGTCATTAAATGTTTGTTTGTTTTTTGTCTTAGTTGCAATTATTTTGAAAAATTAAGTACAGGTATGTGGGCGGGAATAGGGGCTAGGTAGGGGCAGCACTGGAGCCTCAGTTGCAGTACAATACAGGATTACTCAAACATGCAGGAATCAATCAAAAGTCACTTAAGCTATTTTGATTCTAAGCCCTCAAAGTTCACCCAAAGTTAAAAGCCCTGATGATGTAAAAGTCCCTCTTCTCACCTGGAAAACGGTCATTATTGCTGCGGGGAAGGTATCAAAGTTTGTCGGAGGAGTGCCGATTTCAAAATTAAATCTACAAAGAGAGAAGAGCGAGTTAGAAAAGCAGGACAATGACAACAGGCCCTGAAAGTAGCACATCTCGATATATTTAAGTTTGAGCACTGACTGTCCTCCGAAGAGCTGCATTCCCAGCAGGGCAAAGACCACAATGAAGAGGAAGAGCAAGAAGAGCAAGCTGATGATGGACTTCATGGAGTTCAGAAGAGACACCACCAGGTTTCTGAGAGACGCCCAGTATCTGAAACACAAGGGCAGGTTGAACTTGTACTGTACACACACCTTAATGTGCCTGATCCTTATATATTTATATATATAACACAAACTCTGAAACATGACTCTGAAAACAGTATTTTCTTTGATGAACTAATGAACTAATATGTCTATAGATTTAATAGTGCAAATTACCATGGAGAACCACAACGCATTTCTCTCCACATAACTGTTGAATTATTTAATTCTTTCAAGTCTTGCAACATAAAACAGGAGATCAGTTGTTGTAATAAACAATTTTAAACAATTATAAACAAATAAACACAACACAAATGTGTAAATCTAAAAACACAAATAGACATCAACTAAAGATAATACAAACAAAATCAAGGCATATTTAAAAAAATAAAAATGAAATAAAATAAAAATACCCAAAAATACAAAATAATAATAATAATAATAAAAATAAAAAAGTCCCAGCTAGTCCAAAGTCTGTCAAATTTGTCTATTTCCAAATTAAGTTAGAATGTCAGGCCCCATTTGATTCTTAGAGAGAAGCGCAATAATAATTTATAATTAAATTATCAAACTTTACTTCCGTAAAATACCCCATATTACAGGAAATGTCATGTGTTCTGTTGAAAATGTCCTCCTCCAAACCCCCCCTGCTTTCAAAAGACGGCCAGCACCGGATGTTTAGATAATACTTCAAACCATATCTAAAAGTTAAACTCACTTGGTGACTTTGAAGATCCTCAATAACCTGAGAGCTCGCAGCACACTGATGCCGAAGGACGTGCCCGGCTGGATCATGGACCAGAGAACCTCGAAAATACTGCCCGAGATCACCTGGTGTGAGGAGACGAGTGAGATTAGGATGAAAGAGACGTTATAGTCGTATTAAAGTTATGGGAATTCAAGAAAAAGCAATGGTCTCCTTTATTTAATTAGTGACATCATTCAGTTATCGTTTTCTCGCTTGTGTGTTACGGACTCACTATGCAATCGAAGCAGTTGAATGAGGAGTTGAGGTATGCCTGCTTCCCCAGACCGTACATCTTTACCATCATCTCAGTCAAGAAGATCCCCAAGAAGAGGAATTCAGCATAATCTAAGAGTTGGAACAAACACAGAAAGAGGTTTACAGGTGTGATACAATCTTATTTTGTGGGCTAATAAGAGATGTTCATGAGTAAATTTAGCTTAATTTGGAATCATTTGTGGTATTTAGTTCATCTAACACTACAAAAATGTAATAGCTAGCTTTGCCTAAATGACTTCAATTACAATGATGCTGGATTTGATGAGTTATAAAATGCACTTCTTAACACCTGCCACTTTAACTGCAACTGTTCAATCGCTCACTTTCTGCACAACAACTGTAAATTTATCTGAAATTCTCGTGTGCATAGTAATGTCTATTTTTATTTTATTTTATAGTCATTTTTTTCTTAATGCATGCCCTTTTGATTTCATATATGTTGTTTTAATTTTTGATCAGTGTTTTATGTTGCACCTTAAGGCCAAGACAAGTTCCTATGTTTGTGAATTTAGTTAATTGACAATGGCAATAAACCCTTTCTGATTCTGATAATCACTCTTTTTTAAAAACGTTTTTATTAGAACATAAAACAACAAAAACAGAGCAACAACATAACAACAACAGGGGGGGAAAATAAAAAAAATAAGTAATAAAATTACTTGAATTTAGGATGTTTCATGTTTCATAAAAACTACTCAAATCCAGATTAATATTCTGAATTCAAGTCATCTCAAGTGAGTCTCCATATCCAAATGTTACCGTGTACTGAATTGTAAAAGTAATTATTTTTGGGTTTAGCGTTACTTTTAGCTGTGTAACAAAAGTGAGCACTTCTGCCAACACGTTGACACACTCTGTGGTACTCGGTATCGCCATCTCCACTGTGACCAACAATCGGTTCTGGATGCCATGTTGTTATATTTTGTTAGCAGCTCTAAACTATAAACTACAATAATAGCTTTAGTTACACATATTTCATTTGCTGTAGCAAATTTCACTGCCTAAATATGTGAAAAACAGGACATTTTAAATTCCTCACTTCCTCATGTATTGTCCTAATTTTGCGTTTCACAAATTTCAGAGCGAGTTTTGTCGTCATGGTAAAGCTAACAACAACTAGCAAGCTAACAGTGTACTTCCTGGTTTTCAGAGAATAAAACACTCTATGATTAGATGCAGAACGCACTCAACTGCCTCATTTTGACCCTTAGAGCTGCTTTTACAACATAGCTGTACTGGGTCAAAACTACATTTGCTCTACTATACAGAAATAAATCGATTACAGCCTCTTCAAACACCCAGTTCCTTAAATATTTATAATCCTAATGTGTGCATTATAGCCTCGAGGACGCACTCCCCCTCCCACACACTCACAGAGGAAATCGGACAGGGGCTCCGGCTGGTCGTAGTGAACCACAGCTACACACATGGTGTTCAGCCCCACCAGGCACAGCACGGTCCAATAGAAGGCCTGGGTCTTTACAATGCGACGGATAAGGAACCGCAGCCGCCTCTCGCGCCTTTTGAAGTCCGAGCCTTCCAGTTTGGAGCTCTTCAGGCTGGCACGGGCAAATGGAGAACCTGCAAGGTAAAAAAGAGGTAAACATGAGCAGGGATGTCAGGATTTAAGGATAATTGTGGTTCAAGAAGTTTTTAAAGGCGCCGTACCTAACTTTTAATGTGTCAAAAACATGACAAACAGAACTAGATCATTTTAAACTGTTTGCAGCGGTCTAAATTTACTGCTCACTTACCTAATGCACCCTATTTATTCACCACGATGAGTTTCTAAGTTCTTTTCCCAGCATTCAGAGGCCAGAATAGAGTTTACCGTCACAGTAAAGCTAAGAAACATCAGCATACTAAGAACACTTCCTGCTTCCAGGAGAATAAAACGCTCTATAATTAGATACAGACAGAACACAGTGATCTCGTTCTGACAGAAACAGTGGTCATGGGGCTACAGGTGAAAAATATCCTTTTGGTAAATTCTGGCATATTTACAGAAATGTTTATTAATATGCACTGTGCCTGAAATAAATAACTAAATAAATAAGTACTATGACCGGTAGAGCTGCTTTTACAATATATCTGCTCGGGCAAAACACATTTTATTTTATTACACAAAAGAAATGTTGAAGAAAAAAATTTGTGATTTAAATGTATGTTATAAGTCAAAAAAGGGACATTAAATATAAACTGTTAGCTCTTTATGACACATTAAATGTGCACTATGTATTGGTGGAGGGTCCGAAACCTTCTTGTCTCCATGGAGTTTTATCGCTTGGCCTGGAATGTTCCACAGTATAGCATTTTAAAACGTATCTATCTACATGGAGGTGACAAAACCATGCATGTATTTTTTTTTTTACCCAAAAAAAAAAATGCCTGTAATTAAATAAATGCAAGATAGCGGTAAACAATATACTGTCTTTTTACAACTTGTGTTCACGTTGAAATGCCTAATAAATTAGTAACATCAATATTAAAGAACCATATACCAAGAAAATAAATCCGGTAGCCAGCCCTAATTCATTTTATCCCAAAAATTATAAAAGAAGAACTATATTTCAGTCAAAAGATGACAATGCAAAGATGAATAAAAAGCCAGGCTAAAGATCTGGTTCAATTCCAAAAGCACAGTTGCATCTTACCCACGAGGTCCGCCTCCGCTTCCTCTGGATTCAGCAGCTCGGCTTTGCTCTTGTGGTTCTTGGTGGCTCTCCGGCGGGACCCTGAAATAAAACAAGACATTCAAAAGATGAATTCATTCATTATAACATACAATTAATGCAGTGTGTTTCTAAACAGCAGTTTTACCATCGTAAGCAGCATCGTTCCCATCATCAGCCAAAAGGACCTCCTCTGCAAAACAGAAGAGAAAGATTATGTTAACACAGCAGAAGCTATCTTAGAGCATAACATTTAGTAAAAAACCCAGGGAATTATACTTGTAACCTTTATCTACACTATACAATCACGTCATTTTAATACTTATGGAACATTATTTTATCACTAAAACAAAGTCCACATTTTGTTTTTTGTTTATATTTCTTCACAAGAATGATTTGGTCTTGACCCTGAGATCATAGTAAGAATGTAACAATAACCAAAATATCGTAGCTAAGGGTGTGCGATATTAACAAAAATGTATATCTGATATATTTTTGGAGTATCCCGACAATGATATTCACACAATATTATGTCAACCCAACAGAAATCCAACAGAAGTTCAAACGTCTTCATTAGTTGTGGTTTAAGACAATGGGAAATATCTGTAAACTTTATCATAAAAGTGCAGAAATGTTTTACCTATATAACTTCCTTTTTTCTCTTTTATTCTTAAGCAGCTCTTTTTGTAGTATTTTTTACTATAAACGATATACACAATATTAAGACATATCTTGCATATCGTCAGAACAAAAGTATATTATCTAAATCTCGATAAATTGCCCATACACCCTGAATCGTATCGTTAAAAGACACAATAAGGCTGCTTAGATACATTGTTTCGTTGAGCATTACAGTTTTAAAAATGTTTTTTTACACTTTTATATTAAGTCTTGTTAAGGCATTTTAAAAGGGTCAAGTGTAAACTCTACAATTCTTAGTAACATTGTATTATTATATTACGGCACTGTGAAATGAAAATTGTGATATTATTCTACTATGAGAGTGCACAAAGAATTATAATGGTTGGATTAGCCGCTGACAACTTTAGTCTGCTGATATAATCTTTCAGATCTTTCAACGGGTTTCCTTCACTAACGTGGGAGGCACACCATCAAAATCAAACTTTGCATTATTTTTTATCTTGCCCTTATCTTGGAGGCCATTTTTCCTACCATCTTGAACATTGAAAGTTTGCAATGTGTAACGGCTAATGCTTGACCGCTGCTATAGGAAGAAAAACAGTGAACTTGGCAGCGAGTGGATGCTAGCTGTAGCTTTAGCTTTGCACGTCTATGGCGGGTACATACCGGCTTTACAGATCCACTCCAAGTAGCCGTTGAGCTCCCTCTCGATCTGCTGCTGTCTGCGGAGCTTCAAGAACTCACTGCGGTTCTCCACGCGCTCTCTCTCTTTGGCAAACTCCCTACAAAGGCAATTACAAATCCATTTCATCAAAACGTGTGTAATGTGTATGCATGCGTAATAGGTAAAAGACACATAAGCATGAGTTTTAACCATGTTCTAACATTGTTCCCTCATCAGAAACATACTTGGAGATGTATTTAGCTTCATTCACACTTGTTTGATAAATCCTGTTTAAATAGACCTCTCCCACAGAACCTTAAAAAGCATTCATTCATTCATTCTCTACCGCTTGTTCCCGTTAGGGGTCGCGGGTGACTGGAGCCTATCCCAGTACCTTTGGGCCTTAGGCAGGGTACACCCTGGCCAACTTGCCGCAGGGTTAACACAGAGACTTAGACAATAACAGACAATCATTCACGCTCACAGTCATTCACTAGGGTCAATTTACAGTTGCCAATTGACCTAACACATGCATGTCTTTGGACGGTGGGAGGAAGCCGGAGAACCCGGAGAGAACCCACGGTAACACAGGGAGAACATGCAGACTCCACCCAGAGAGATCATGTGATGTCCTTAAAAAGCACTCTGTTTTTAAGTGTATAAATCATCCCCAGTTAATTTCAAAATCATGTTCATTATAACAGTGTGCTTACATTAGCATTAGCATAGTCAGGGGCTTGCTTGATTTGTTTATCTCCCCTATCTAATTCACTCTGCAGCCAGTAGATGGAGCTCTAATTCAAGTCCTGACGTGGGAATTGCCAGACTGAAATTAATTTTATGATATTTATACTTGTTTTTAAGTTCTAAAGCCTGATATGCCAAAGCAAATTAAGTATAATGTGTCCTTTAAGACTGGAATGTCACAATATCATACAATTGTGAGAAGACTCATTGCATTTTTTTCAATCATAAAAATAAAATGTCTTCTCACATTCATCATAATACAATCATCATCAAACACATACCCTGACAGGACACCCAGCACCAGGTTGAGCATGAAGAAGGAGCCGATGATGATGAGGGGGATGAAGTACATCCAGTTCCATGCGCTCCCTGAGGCATCGTTGCTCTGGTGTGGAGAACACAGGAATCAAAGGTGAACAGAAGATAACACATACTCGACCTAAAGCAAGCAGGCACTGAACATTTACTCCAAACATTATTATTATCATAATAAGACATATAAGACTGATTTCAATTCAGGTATTGTGACAAATATGGGCACTTGTTCTATTCCTCCAAAAAAACATGCTATATTGATTTGATTAATCAAAAGATATATATATATATTTTTAACTTTCCTGTGGTTTGACTGGCATTTTTTATGAAATTACAAAAATAATAATTAAAGGTGCACTATGTAAAAATGTATAAAACAATAACAACTTCACTTTTGAACACCAGAGGGCATTCATTTTGCACACTTTTTCACATCACCATTTAGGCTGGTGTGGTGGTAGAGAATCTGTCTCTGGATTACTAAATTGCAGGTTCAAACCTCAGGAGACAGTTGGCACACTGGATACTAATACTACAAGAGCCTTGAAGAAATGCTTTAATTATTGTTATACAACTGTTTGTGATGCACTTTTCAGTCTTTGTTTACAGTACAGGAGAGGGAGGGACAGGTGTGTGAGAGCATGCACAGGAGAGGGAGGGGCAGGTGTGTGAAAACATATACAGGTAGGGGAGGGGCAGGTGTGTGAGAGCATGCACAGGTAGGGGAGGGGCAGGTGTGTGAGCATACACTGGTAGGGGAGGGGCATTTCTGTTCAGTTTATGGTAAGCTTCTCAAAACAATAAAAGGGAAGGCCAAGGAGTAGATATATGAACCTGGACTCCACTGATCCCTAGAAAGATTTTCTACCCCTGCACCAGCCAATACAGGCACTTGACATAAAAAAAAATAGGAGGAATAACTTCAGAAGGGCCACAGGTGGTATGGGTGGATCACTAATTAGCATACAGGGAGCCCTGGGCAATGGAGTAATGTGATCCCATTGAGATTCTCAATATTAGTAATAAGCAAAATTCCCGAAAGCAAACCGACTTTGTTTGCTTCCAACTGAGATTCTGAGAAAAAAGTTTAACCTTATGACTAACGGTAGTGAATAAAAAGAACATGTACACAAATGCAGTATACCTTTTACCTCCCAGTTAGTTTTGAAATTGTATTACAGCACTGTCAGATGTTTTGTCAGTATATAAAGCAATGCATTAAGATGGTAGTCTAACGCTAACATGAATTAGCCATAAGTAAGTCATCTCAATAAGGAAATGCATAAGTGCGGCTGTATTTTCCTCCTCTCAGTAAATAATGTATAACAGACTGCTTAGCCCCACCATCTTGCTCTCCTGTCTCTAGCACTCATAGAGGTTTGGCTGCAAAGATAATGAGCTTTGGTTGTCCTTTTTTGTTTAGTATAAACCACGATCACAATTCTTTGCATCATAGGCCAATTAAAATCTTGATTATATAAAAAAAAGTATGCAAATTGTTACCTGTAGAGGCAGTATATATACATAGCCGATAGATATACAGTATATTTATTATTTTTTAGTAATGTTTTATGATACATTTTTTTAAAGGCCACTGTAGATTAAATAATGTCCATAATTCATTCCCATATCATTCAGATTAGACTAATTTAATTGTTTTAGTTAAAAAAAAATAAAAATCTGCAATTACACATTTTTTGTCATTAATTGTAACAATGAATATAATCTTGATTACAATTTCACAAATTTCCCCAAAAATGGACCCATGCATTTTTTTTGCTTTACACCAGTGTTCTGACTGATATTTTTCACGATCATTTCACTCACATTACATTCACTCAGGAGCAACCGTGGGGCCAAGTCCTTGTTTGCAAGTCTCAAGTAACGGCGGGTGTACACCTAATGCGAGGCGGGTGCGTTACACTGACCTCAAAGCACCACGGGCTCGGGTCCACAGAACGACTGTGGAAATAAATCTATATTTCCGGGACACTGGATAAGTCTGGAGCAGTTTTCGGGTTATTAGACAAGTAGTTCTCTGTGTTATTGCGTGAATAGACAGCTGTACACTGTAGTTGGTTTAACAGGCAACCCGCAAATAAACCACTCAAAATATGTGCCGAACGCAGTATAAATCTGGTGTAAGTGCCAAGTCACTGGCCTCAAGTCTCAAGTCTCAAGTCAATGACCCACAAGGCAGAGTCAAGGCCTAAGTCTGCTGTGAGTTTCAAGTCCTTTCAAATCTTTATACCAAAGTTTGTATGTTTTGTAATTTGTATGATTTTCGTAAATGGCCATATATATATATATATATATATATATATATATATATATATATATATATATATATTTTTTTTTTTTTTTTTTTTTTTTTTTTTATATATATATATATATATATATATATATATATATATATTTTTTTTTGTGACGTCATTTCAAGTCAAGTCAAATCCTGAGTCACTGGCATTCAAGACTCAGATCACAATTTGCAAGTCCATATCTCGCTTTATAGAGCTTGAGAATGAATGTCAATACGTTAAGTTTGTGGCCAGATGTGCAAAACTTCCATTGCGATATATTAGTCTATTAGTTTAGTATTTAGCATCTTAAAACCTCTATTGGTTTAACATTAGGCTAACTGAAAATCCTCTGAGATGTGATGACACAATCCCAAGCTAAATTATACTTGACACTAGCTATTGATCTTCTTCAAGTCTAACCTTTCCATCCTCCAACAGAATCAGTAATGCCACAGTGAACCCAATGCAGTGCTGCTGACTGTATTTTTTTCTGTTTTTTACCATTAAACTTTTATCAAGCTCTTCCCTAGCAGCTGCAAGAATAACTCAGGCTGAACAGGCCTTTTTAAATATAGAGCAGCTTCGGGAAGAAGGGACAAGCGGAAGAAGGAGGAGGAGAGGGGCACAACACGATCAAGTTGAACTCTTAGCAAGTTAGCATACGAAGGTTGACATTTAATGTTAGTGTGTTAGCATATGAAGGATGAAGTTTAATGTTAGTGTGTTAGCCAACAAAGAATCAAGTTTAATGTTAGCGTGTTAGCATGTGAAGGATGCCATTACAATGTTAGCGTGTTAGCATGTGAAGGATGCCATTAAAATGAATGTTAGAATTTGAAGGATGATCTTTAATTGTTAGCATTTATAGAATTGAGTTCATTTTTTAGCATATTAGCATGTTAGTATTAGGGATGTCACATTATAAAATTTTAGTGTTACAATTATTGTGAGAAAAAACATCACAATTTAACGTTTATTCACGATTATTGAGATGACGACCAAACAACAGTGACATTTTTTTAAAAATTATTTAATTCCCATGATCTATTCAAGTTTGTGACCGGCTTTACAAAATGTAACTTTCTGAATGACAAAATAAAGTTAAATGTTTCAAAATATATATCTATATATTTTTTTTTAAATCGTCACATTTAGGACTATTTTTTTGGGCTATATATTGAACAAAAAATACTTAATTTTGCTTCTAAAATTGTCATAATTATTCTTGTTTTGTGACCTGAATAATCACAATTATCGATTAACCAAATAATCTTGACATTTGAGCATTTAGCATTTGAAATATCACATAATTGCTAGCGTTTGAAGGATAACATTTAATGGTAAGCATACTAGCATTTGAAGAATGAAGTTTAAATGTCAGCGTGTCAGCATATTCGCAGTTGAAGTTGACAGCTATTATTGTAAATAAGATATTTATCTATTTTTGTATATTTTAAGTATTATTAAGTGCTGGTGGCTCTGATTACTTCTACAAGCGTTACTACTTCTGTAAAGTACTTCATTGTACTTCTGCCTCGAACTCTCACATTAATAAAAATCATTAGCATACTCCGACTCCAAAGCCTACCACACTACTACCACAATTATTACTAGCCAACTGCTACCTGAAATAAAACCCCTAAGCACTACCACAACTAATAAATTCTGTGTCCAAATGTCAACCCTAGTCCCTAACCCCTCATTCACTACATGGTCCGGCACTATTTAGCAGACTATAGTGTTGTGTTTCTGACTCTCGCATTGCATTGGTGTCTATATGAAACGATCTAGTGACCATCACTGCAAACTACTTTTCAAGGTGCATTGTGGGGAAATTTTGAGTGCACTAGTTTTTCACCTGCTGGACATTTGGACACCACTACAAAATGTCATGAGCCCTAAATAGTTCCCTATGTAGGGAGTAGTGTTGCCATTCGGACGCAGCCGAAACAACCACTACTCATGAAAATAAGTATTAGACGTAGTTTCTTGCATCAACCACAGAAGTATTAGAAGGAGATTTGTGCGTACATAATAGAGCAGTTCGGTCCAGCCCTCCATGGTGATGCACTGGAAGACAGTGAGGATGGCGAACAGGATGTTGTCAAACTGTGTGATGCCATAGTTTGGTCCCAGCCAGTACTTCCTGCATGTGGTACCCTCTGGACAGAGGCGCGACGGGGCCTCGGTCCCACACGGGAACTCCTCTCGGATCTCAGCTGGAGACAAGGCAGGGGATGTTTATGTTCAATAGGCTAGATGACAGTGAAAACATTGTATATATATATATATATATTTATATATATCTATATATATTTTTTATTATTTTCTCACAGTAGCCTTGGAATTTCATGTTTTTAAACTAAAATAATAAATAAAATATGTATGGGAACGAGGTCAAAGTAATTCAGCCCTGAGTTCTATGCACACAAATTTAAAAAAAAAAGTTTAAACCGGGCTAAAAAGAAAAACATTTGAAGTCAGTGAACCTTGGGGATGCACCGATACCGTTCCGATACCACTCCGATACTGCTCCGATACCACTCCAATACCGCTCCGATACCAGCCTTTAATTGAATGTACAAGACTATTTACAAGCTGATGTTGGCCCAGAATGTCATATATTGTTTGAACGTTACTTGCAATTTGATCAATTTTGTAACAAGCAAACTGTTTCGAGGGGAAAAAAATTAAATAGCCATTGGTTGTTTTCAAGTAACAAAAGGGTACAGAACTGAAAAAGCTGGATCGGCGCATCCCTACCTGTTCTATTATTAGTTTCTTGTGTGTAAAATAATGGTCTGCGCTTGTGATTTATTGCGTAACACCAGAAAAAATACATCTTCTTTAATAACTCAACATTACCGTATTCTCCACACATCAGAGAGCCAAGTGTGTCTGTCTAAATGATGAAAAGCTCTGCGGTGTAAGATGATTGTACCTGTTTGATTGTCGAAGCAGGTGGTGTGGAACTTGCCCATGTAGAACTCCAGGCCGATGATGGCGAACATGAGGATGGCAAAGAACAGCAGCAGGCCGATCTGCAGCAGGGGAATCATGGCCTTCATGATGGATTTGAGCACCACCTGTAAGCCTGCAGCACACAACATATACGTGTCAAACCACATGCTTCAGTCTAATCAGCAGTTGCAAATTACAATTATAGGCTTCCATCCACATCCTGGGGAGTTCTGAGAAATTATTTATGACTTTTTGTGTGGATGATATGCCGCCTGATTGTCTCCACAGCATGGCCTTGAACGTATCCATCGGCAATAAAAATGTCTGGAATTGAATAAATGCAAGATGAAGTTAAATGCCCTACAATGGAACATTCCAGGCAAAGCAATACGATCTCCCCGGAGACAAGAAGTTGGCAGACCCTGCACCAGAAAAGTTATGTGGTGCATCTTCACAGATTAAAACAGGAGTATCCAAACTATTGCCAAGGGACCAAATGTGGCCCTCAGACCAATTTTTCTTGGCTGTCAGGCTTCCTGCTGAATTGGCATTATCTTGAGGGATACTTTTTAAAATCCTCTACAATAATAACTTCAATAACTAACATAGTGTCGTGAGGCAGACTGGATTTTAAGGGTCTGAGACTGAATTAAGGTATAGTAGCACCTTAAAATCTCACCTAAATGCAGCTTTTTAAATGATTCACAGTGTTGCATTTTTTGTAAGGCTTGACTTGATAGGACAGCCGCATCGCTAAAGGTGGAGAGGGGGTATAGACAGTAGGCAAATGCTGGGGGCTGAAATTGAACCCACAATGCCATGGTGCACCGCTCTTAACCACTGCACCACCAGCTAAACACTATGCATATCTTTTTTAATGTTTTCGTATATTGTGCGGACAACCTTGCCATCGTAATCGTACTAAATGTGCCCAACAATTGTGCCTGTGTGATTGAGAAATGCCATAACCTTCTGCTTAAAACAAGCTTATTATTTTTCTTGCCATTCGTTCTTTCGTTTCACGCGGATAGGCCCAGTAATGACAAAGATTGACATTTTTACAGTGAGATGAATGAGGTAAATTCAGCCGTAGAACTCTGCCCAGCGCCGACTCCTTTTGAAACTCCGGAAGGTTGAAATGTCACGTGAACGCAACCTATTCTAACATATGACTTTGTGTTATCGGACTGTTCATTGGTGATTCACATGGTTCTTATGATGAGTAAGCCTCTTCAGCTGTGTAGTGGAGAGCGGCCTATAAATATCACTGCAGTGGTGGTGCCGGAGCGCTCCTGCCATTGTAACCGGAGCGTTCACGCCAACCTGCTCTGTGGCACATCACGCAAACGGTCTCAATAGAAAACGGCCTTGCGCAGTTTTTGACACGCTAATGTTGTAGCTTATTCATGCGTCGCAAAGTGTAAATATTGCCACCTTCTTGTAATATTTGATCTTAAAGGGGACACGCTGTGCTTTTTTTCAGGGACTAAGTCGTGAACTACATCATAAGAAGATCAACATTTAGCATTTTGTTCATTGTAAACTGCAATATTAATCTAAACCGGCTTAGTAATAGAAACAGATTTATTGACTTGCTGTTCAAAAACTGCAGAAATGATAAGCCCGCCTCTTCATAGTGACATTTTATTGTGGTAAGCAGCAGATTTTTATTCATGTGTTTTTTATTTTTCGAAAAATAAATAGCACCTGCATGTGTCACTCGAATGGATGTGGGCGGGGATAGGGTTGGTTTATCATGGGACAAAAAATATTTATTAAAAAATGAGATTATGATTTTTAGTGTGCATGTACAGTCACATGACCACCGAAAGAGTCATTTGTCCTTCAATTTCAGACGTAACAATAAATGCAACCTATTTTTGTTGTTGTCATTTTTTGTATTTGTTGTAATCGTGCGTGAAAGTTGCGCAAAAGAGTTTTACTTACTTGGAATACCAGAGACGAGCTTGAGCGGCCTCAGCACGCGCACCGCCCTCAGAGTTCTCAAGTCGAACTCCGAGCCCACCGTCGACAGGATCCTGCGCAAAAATGAACAAATTGCAAAATTGTTATGTTGCGATGTAAACAACAACAACAAAAAGGTTGACATTGTAAAGGTGTTGGCTGAAAATGCGTTGTTTTGTTACGGGCAAAATGGTAAATAACAGCGGAAACAACATAAACCATGATCTTTTGTTATTTTTCAGTGAACCTCACAAGATTTTTTTTTAAATATAATATAATTTTGATTTTTTTCAACGATAAAATAGTCCAATATACATGTTTATTTTAGCTGAAACCGATACCCAACACTTTACTTAACCAATGTACATTATTTTGAACCAATAACACAACAATAAGTGTGATATACTGCTACATCAAAATATTACGATATACAGTACTATTGAAGCTACTTTATGCCACTGACGCAATAACTCTTGAGCCGCAGAATCCCAGTAAACCTTTTCTAAACGTTCACTATCTTTGCAAAACCGGCGCAGCGACAAATACAAAGCCGGACGAAACACAATAGTGAGTATCTATAGTATCTGACTTGGTAAAACTCAGATCTTTTTGTACGACGTCAAAAAAAAAGTGCAAAAATGACGTACACACAATGAACACTGAGCACCAAAAATGTAGTCGCAGCTATCATTTATTTCTTTATTTGAACGATAAGTCAGGCCTAATTACAAGAGCCACACTTTTCACTTTGGAAAAAACTTAACAAGTTTGTTTTTTCACTTTTTATGGCAAGTGCGTAAAGACAGACACCTATTGACATCACTGCGCGTCAGTTTAATTAGTAATAGGGAGAAATATATATCGAAACATTTTTCTGATATTAATGTGAAAAATTCCACTGATTTATTGTCCGTCACCTTGACAAACAAGTCTTGTCGAAGCATTGTTAGAGAATCAATAGCATTTCTACCTTAAAAAAAGGTTTAAAGTGGAATTATTGGTGACGGAATGAAATAAAATGACATTTTGACAATTTAAGGGGTTCCAAACAAGACATTTCCCTAGATTCTACATGTTACGTAACGCACAAAAAATCCCGTTGTAAATGATCTTCATATATAAGTCATAAGTTTGAACCTGGTTAAGTTTTTGTGAAGTTTTGACCCAGTTTGTAAGCAAGTTAAATGAGGGTAACGTCTTAAAATAAGTAAAGTATTTATTGGGGATGAATAAGCAATAATTTCCTTGTTTTTTCTTCTTTTTTTCCTTTTTTTTTGCACTTTTTCTTTTTTGGTTGTATGCAGTTGGTATCCCTAAAGTGCTACATTACCTACTGTAGTTGTACGTCTTCAAAGTATGTGTTTAACGCTATACTCTAAAAAAAAAAAAGGACAGAAAGTGGGAATAAGAAAGAGAGAGCTGTATAAGCACTTATAAGGCATTTACTAGCATTTGTAGCAACTTGTAACACCATATAAACATTATTAAACCATGTACAAAATGCTTGTAAGAGCATTAATACGATGCTTACAAAATTTTTTTGAATAACCAAGTAATAAATGCTTGTAAATGACTTATAGGTACTTATAAACAAATAACTAGTGCTTATTAACGCCTTGTAAACAGTTTATTAAGTAACCTTATTTTAAAGCGTTGCCAAAATGAGCTCACTACATCAAAACGCTGCATTAAAATCGTACATATCCACGCGGGGATCGCACAACGGTCGTCCTGTGGGAATCCGACAGTGGTAAACACCGCCACTCTCGCTCTCCTTGACTTTCCCAGCCCTGTCTGTCACACGTACAGTTAACACAAACCGGCTAATTACGGGTGTGCGAGCGCCTTATGTAAATCCTCTAAGAGCCAAACGATCGATACGGCTGACAAGTGAACCAGAGGAGCCGTGTTTCAGGACAAGAGGGGGAAATAATAGTACGGCGGAAGGGGACGGGGATTCGTACACACCAACGCGTTTCACAATTGAAGTCGAAACAGAAGTAAACAATTATTTCTAGTGCACACTGACACCTTTTAAATACATTATTGTAAAGGCTTCTTGATTGATTAAATCATTTTGGGCACTTAGATTTAATAATGTTCCTTTTTTTGTGTGTTTTAGAGTCTGTTTAGTCCAAATAAAACGCAACTCTGATTATTTTACACGTCATAATTTATACACGATAAGGATTAGTGTGGATTATTATAGTGGATTAGATGTATTTTTTTTTTAGAATAAAATCAAATCTATATTTCTCTCTAAATGTTTAGAAGTACCCGTTTAAAAATTTACATTAAGAATAAATGTATCGATTTTGAGAACTGTCTAAGCGTTAAATGCAGTTATGGTGCTGATATTTAGTCAACGGGAGCAATGCCAATTTTTTTTCTTTTTTTTTCGAAGTAATTTTCAGTGTATATTTCTGTTTGCTCGAAGCTAAGACTTGAACTCAGGATGACACCATGAACGTGCGAAAAACAAGCCCTCGACCGATGAAAAGTACTATTTACTTATATAGAAAGTACAGATACACAGCTTTCAAATGTAGTGAAGCAAAACTAAAAAGTATCCACTGTAATAACGACTTAAATGGCGTAAAGTACAAATAGCTAAAACTTTTTAATTAAGAACAGTAATTTTACTCAGAACGTTGCTGCATTAGTTCCACAATTTGCCACTTTCCTAGCATTGAGCCAACCGACTTAAAATAGCATGCTAAATGTGTACGAGGTAAAAAAAAAAAAAAGTATAAATAAGGAATAGTGGCGCGTACAGAGAACTCCTCGCACGTGCCTGGAGTGCGAACAATGGCAGATGGCGCGGGAGAGGAGTGCTACGTGCTGCTGACTCTGCACGTTTATCTTTATAACGTTGTACCCCTAGACCGACACCACCTGTTTAAAAAAAAAAAGAAAAAAAAAAAAAAAAAAAGGAGGACCGGGGCCCCGCTTCTGTTTGCCGTTACAGTGCCCCGAGTGAGCCTGCTCCGGTGTGGGAAGGGTTAAGATGTCGCCTGCCCTGTCAGACTTCCAGAAAGTGCGAGAGGCTGACGCAAACACACACACACAACACACACACAAACACACACAAACACACACACACGGTGAATCATCCCCTTCTTCTCCTTATGCTCTCCGGCTCGCTGGCTCTGACACATTTCCCTTCTCTCTCTCTCTCTGTCTCTGTTGCACTAAAAAAAGGCACATTGACACAGACTAATCACTGCTATGAATGAAATGCTACTGGAGATAGGTGGAAGTTGGGTTGCATGTCTGCCATTTATACAGGAAGCCTTGATAAATGAGGAAACGAGTAGACGATAAAAAAACAATAGCGAGGTGTTTGTTCAAATGGGCAAAAAGTCTGCTGTTATTATTGAAACGATTCAACTCTTCTAACACACAATTTTAAATATATGTATATATACCATATTATAAAAAGTGGCCCAAATAATGTCAGTTTGAATTTCAAAGGTATTTTTTTTTTTATTTTACAAAAGATTTTTAATTGCACAGGAAATTGTCCAACCTTACTTTTTATTTAAGTTTTTTTTTTTCCATTTTTTAAATTGAATTAATTTAACAAAAAAAACACACAAAAAAAACAGAACAAGCACAGGACAAATCTGTTCCATTTAAATTAAGTCCAAATGTGATTTTTTTTTTCCCCACCATTGTCTATATGTTGTCCAATCTTATTTAAGATATATTTTTAAGGTATCTGTACTTCACTTAAAGACACGGTACCTTTCTGGAGGTGGACCTGCCTGCTTAATTCTGTGGAAATACAGAACATTCTCCATGCATGTGGAATAGTATAGCTAAAGGAACACAAATATGAGTCAGGTTTGTGAAGATGCAAGCGCTCTCGCAGTAAGGACACACGGTTCTTTACATTTATAGTGCACTAAAACCATTTTAACCAAAATTTAGAATAAAACAAAAGGTTTTTTAAATTATATTTATTGGCTAAAAGGTTATGTACTGTGCCTTTAAGTACATTTGACAGTGAATAGAAGCTCGCAGCTTAATTCAATGTTCCATTCATTCAATCATCGTTCCCATAAGGATTCAGGAAAAGGGTATATTAAATGTTTGAAAGCTGCTCTATATGCTATAACAGATAAAACTTTATTTAAAATGTGTTTCTGAAACGTTATAAACCACCATGTTCTTAAAACATTTTAAAACACAAGTTTTACATGTGTTTTTTGGATTGGAAACAACCGTGTTATGGGCATTAGTGACCACAGAGCTGCTAAGCCTCTGTCGGGTCTTTTAACTCCCAGTATTAAATTTTTTTCTAAATCTCTATGGCAAAAATTATTGAGAAATTTACTTTACCAGAACCACGGAGAGCTCCATACTTTTTTACATGTTTGAAAAGGACTGAAAGGTAAAGTAGTACTTTCTTATGGCTTGAGTACATTTTTAGCACATTTACGGTGACATTCTGGCGGAAAATTCTTAAATCATGTACAACAAAATATACAAATAAAGTATAGAAACTGAAAAATCAAAACAATTTAACTCTTTAACAGTTTTGAAATAATTTAACTTTTTACTCTAAAAGTAATAATGTACAATACTTTTACTTATCAGAGAAGTAGATGTTTATATGATTACTTTTTTTGCTTTTACGTAAAATGTTACAAAATATACAAAAAATATTTTAGAAGTCGTCTGTAGTTGGCAATAATCTTTTCTTTTAGTCGAGTAGGAATAAAAAAAAAATTTCTGTTGTACATTGACACTTTAGCAACACATTTTCACCAAATAAAGGTTGAAATATGGTGACGGCTTCTACATAGAGAATATTTATGAATAGAGTGTATTATTGATCTGATTATTGACGTTTTGCTCTAATAACGCCACTGTCTCACGATAAAATACCGTTTCATATGTGTTTTGGAGTCCAGAAAACTATTACAATTATCATAATACAATCACGTTCATTTTAATAGCGATTCCAATAAATCGTTGCATTTCTATTCACTACAAAGCTAATCTGCCATTGTTATCTTTGTGTCGATTCCTTCACTCTGATATTCTTGCACCCTCTAGTGTTGTTTTATAAAGACATTTAGCTTCTCTACAACCCAATTTAGCTGTAAAACATTAACTGACCGATTCCCAAAAATATTTCCAGATTATCACTGGCCAAAAATACATAGAGGTATCAATTTTTTTGTCGATATGTCCCTCCCCCAGTTCTAGTGTTACCCCGGAGCTGCCTGTGGTATCCATCACTAGCATACCGGCTCTGGCTCCTTGTAATGACATTGTGTGACATTCAATAGCTCAGCAGAGACTAGCTGGTTATGGAGACGAGCTGACACTGTATTTGACTGAGTTTTCAAAAGAAGTGGTGCAGATGTGACGTGTTTTAAGGTTGAGATTATCTACACCAAAAGGGAATATAAAAATGGAATTAAGAATGACACAAAACATTATTTATGTAAATAGGTGTCATTGTAGGAAAGGAAGCTTTACAGACTTTAAACCAAAGTTTATGATGCTAAATAAATTCAGTGTTCATTCTAAATTATTCCAACATGATAAATGTATTTACCAGTAGTGACCCAGCAATTTATCAGGAGTGTTTACTTTTTTAAATATTGTTTAAGTTGTTGACATTTTATGCTGATATTATTTGACTCGATCAAAGATTTGGATTTTAAATAGACAAATTTATAGAGCTGAGGCGTTACGCTTGTCACATGATATCAATACAATATATATTGTGATTTCAATATAATGCAATACTTTACCCGTAATAAATGGGGGAAAAAGGAACTGCCATACTTTGCTCTGAATGAATTTAAATAGATTGCACAAGTTTCCAGAAGTGATAAACTAACTATAAACCAGTCTGACATTTGTAAAAGTATTAATACAAGCTTTCTTCAATCACTAAATCAATCACTAAAGCTGCTGTGAACAATTCTGCTTCTAACACCAGTTTTGCCTTTACCTTTAGCAAACATATGTACATGTATCATAAAACCACATGAAAGTAAGTTTTACAGTAATTGATCATGTCATGGTGTTTGACAGATCAAGTAGTACGTAATACTTTCACTTGTCCAGCAGAACTCCTGTGAGCGTAACTGAACGCTTTATTATAAACAACATGTTATGAAAGTATAGCGATACATGGCCTCCGATGCAATGCGCTACGATATATGCAACAATATATGGCAAGATGATATACTGTCCCAGGCCTAGTCACTTAAAACAATTGGTTTGTTAATATGACATTCACACAGAGGTGGGCGATACCGACGAAAACAAATATCTCGCTATATTTTTTGAGTTTCCCGAAAACGACCTATATAATGAAGTATAGACCTTTTTCAGTCGCGACAACAACAAGCGTATAGTGCAGTGTTCTGATGTTTAATTTTATTTTGAAGATACAGACCTAAATAACCCTTGGTCAGTCAATACTAATCTACATTTACCACTGTATTTGAAGGGTGTTTAAGACAATACAAAATAAATGTGTTAAAACATCTTTAAACATGTTAGTTGAGGTTTAATTATTAATTATATAAATATGAAGTGCAGAAATTGTTTGAAAGTTTACAATAGAACATAAGAAGTTCACATTGTGACAGATTTACTGTTTTTGAAAGAAATATACAAATGATTTGTTTGCAATTGGCTCCACAAAGTTGTCATATTAATCTTATATCTTAAAGTCCTTTCGATTGAAAACAATCAAGTCTTTGGAGTAGAATTATGGAACCACTTTCTGAAGCTAATGTAAAATACATTGAACTTTGTGCCAGTTTTTGTTTGATGTGGATCAGCTCAGTAATTACAAAGGTCTCCAGCTCAGATTGAAACTGTATAACATTGAGATCAAATGTAACTCAACATTAAGTCACTGCAACCACACAATGCAAAGTCATGTGCAATGAGGTGGGAGTTTATTTCGTTTGACTTCCTCCCACTTCCTTTCGAGCTGCTACTTTTCCATGGGAAACCTGGCCACACGGTGGACACGCAAATGTACTGTAGATGCAATTGTGCATGAAGTTATGCATGCAGCCATGTGTTTAGGTGTATGCACATGATCTATAAATATTGTAAACCAAATGTCCCATATACTGTCATCAGCTCAAAATAAAAACAATAAATCAATCAATCAAACTCTATGGATTGTAGACTCCTGTGACGTTGCAGATTAGTCCCAAATTTCACTCCCACAGGCCGCTGTGACAGTAAGGTCCTCAGCGGTCCGAACGCTGACCTCAGATAGACGGATTCTCAGCGTTTCTACCTGCTCAAATCAACCAAAATATGGATCCAACTAAGTTAATGTATCAACCCGGACAGTGTTATTAAACCTTTAAGTTATAAATCAACATTCGTAGATGTCCGTTTAGACGTTAGCAACATTAGCACAACAATGTGTTTCTAACTGCAGAGGCTCACCAGCAGCAAAGTTTGTGTAAAGACAGTAGAGAGCCACTAAAGCAGTGAAGTAGCCAGGAATTAGATATTGGATGTGCCTCCAAAAATCTGGATGTGCCCAAATATTTACACAAGTATTGGTACTAATCTACAGTGTATAGGCTACTGAACAGGGGATGCCACTTGATCTTTAGCTTTACTGGGGCACAGGCAACTTTGTTTGTTCCTATGTTTTGTCTTAATAGGTCAAAATGCGACGCACCTCTTTAAAATCATTTGTGTTCAACTCCTGTGTCAGTGGTTTCCCTCTGCTGCCTCCCTGTGCTCCGCCCCGGCCCTCAGCTAGAGCGCCCCCTGTCTGTGAGCTGGAGCCTCACACTTAACACTTAAATTAAATATAAAAAGCGACTAACCGCTTAGACTGTATCATCTCTATGGACTCTAAATGGTTCCTGCTGTCATTGATTTGTCACTGGATGCAGCTTGTGCACAAAGGGGCGGGGCGCTCCTCGGGTCGTGGCACTTTTGGGCACAGTGCGACCCTTTCCACTCTGGGCTCAGCTGATTTATAAAGGAGCAGCTTTGTTTCATTCAAATGAAATGTGCATGTGCAAAGAGGAAACTTTTGAAACGCGGAGCGCCCCATTTTCCCGGTGTGCCCGCACACACCGGTCCTGCTGGTGCCGCATAACAGCTTTAAGTGCGTGCATTCAATGTGTCTCTCGCCCTCTCTCGCTCTCTCTTTCCCAGCGCTGACCTGTTACTCATCTCAGACGGTCACTAAAGGGAAAAGTGCGGGTTGTACTGACATCGCGGTACAAAAGCAAACAAAAGCAGGAAATCAGAAACATATAACTTGAGCTGACAATGTTAACTTGACCGATTCGTGAGATGGACAGCCTTTTGGGACACTAAATGAACCAAAACAAAGAACAGCGAAGGAAGACGAGGCTTCAGGGAAGACGTGGATAGAAGGAAGACGAGGATAGAAGGAAGACGAGGATAGAAGGAAGACGAGGATAGAAGGAAGACGTGGATAGAAGGAAGACGAGGACAGAAGGAAGACGTGGATAGAAGGAAGACGTGGATAGAACCCTGAGAAGCCCATGCATCACGTCAGACGGGAGAGAAAGAGCAGAGGGCGCACGAGGAGAGACATGTCTGAGCGAGGGCAACAAATCTGAGAGCAAGTATGAGGGAAAACAATCCACGGATGTGTTCGAGAAAATGTTCCCGCTGGCGCCCTAACTAGGCCTAGACCGGTGAACTAAAGACAAAACAAACACAAGTACGATAAAGATATTAACTGTCCGATGTGCAATTTTATCCCAACACAGCGCACAGTCCCTTTTGAAAATACACTGTCAGAGAATAGACCAAAAAGTGTTCCTCTTTCTGTCCCTTTTCCTTAGTTTTTCACTGAAATAAGGCAGCATAATCACATACAAAAATATTTAATGTTACAAAATGGGAGCCAGGGTTTCCCAGGATAGTTCTCTTCAGGTCGATGTGTAAGGCTGGTTTCCCACCCAGAGACAGCAGGGGGTGACGATGGACACTTCAAACACCAAAAATACATATTCAACCCATCAAAGGAACTTACAAAGACGTCTGATGAGGTAGAAATGTCCCTTAGTTCTCCTTTAATAAGCACTGAAATGTGCTATTAGATCAGAAATGTATGTTTTAATTGTAGTTTTAAAAGATTCTGTTCAAAGAGCACATTTTGAAACATCCAGGACCATTAACATTTGACCATTAACAGGTCTAAACTACAGGACAAGAGGCATTGTGGTTTGCAGACTATTCAAACTGCAATTTCGATTTGCTTTGAAACTATCACGTTCAAAATGAATGGATTTTCTGTCTGGATTTCTGTTGGTCATTTCTATAAAAGATAAAGAATCACCCATAGAGTAACGGCATCCTCCGTTTTAAGTTTTGACAACCGATTTAAACCCTATTCCAATCAGTTTCGGGCAAATAACCGATGATGTAACGCGTACAGTGTGAACCTCGACATGTTCCTCTTGGTCATAAACAGCATCAGACAGGAGCGGCAGTCCCTCGTCTCCACGGTTACAGGGCCCTCTCTCTCATTCACAAGTGTCTCCATGGCAACAGGGACTTGGTCTCATTGATAGAATCTTGATATCACCAAGGTAACAAGGCCAAGGGAGGAGCCAGGGTAATTGTTTTTTTTTTTTCACCACAAAGGAGTATTTTGAGAAGATAAACAGCCACTTAGCGAATAGATGAGAAATGACACACAGCAAATAATAAATGTCTGAATGAGAGTCCTGTTCATGATTTAGGCAATATGAAGCCAATCGCAGCCACATATTTGCTTCTCAGGCCATTTAAAAAAAGGAAAAGGTTGTATTTCTTCTCTCATTGCTTCTGATTCGGTGCTTGTAGCCCCCTCAGCCTCTCCCTCTCCTCCTCAAGTAAAATTCACTCATATTCTGCATTATTTGTACTGTTATTGGCCTTTAAACTTGCTTTTGTGTACCTTTACTTTGGCATCTTATGTTTTAGAACTGAAAAAAAATTATCGACAAAAAGCAGTCAGGCGTTTCCCATGACAGGTATTGAGTTAAAGCTCCATCTACTGGTAGCAGAGGGAATTACATAGTGTGAATTAAAAAAACATAAGTATGCAGCAACGCAACAAGTCTAGCGATGATTTATGGATTTAAAAACAGCACAGGAGATCTTAAGAGCTCTTCCTACGACGTCACAAATCTAGGAAATTTGAATGGAGTGTTTTTGAGGCTCAGAGGGAGAGGGCTTACTGAGCAGGATTCACCAAACAAGCGTGAATGAAGTTAACTACAACTCCTGGTATGTTTTTGATAAGGAACAATGTTACGTGCACTATGTAACATTTGTGGTGTCGTCGTGAAGATGTTATCTGTGTGCCTATCCTGCATGTATCCATTTACGGGTGTTTTTATTCTTCAAATTGAAAAATATGTGTGTTTTCAAAGCACATACACCTTCAGTAAACTCATTCTGATCATTTTGGTGCTCAAACTACTTTATGCGAAAGACCAGGAGGCCCAAATAGTACATAAGAAAGCCTGGTTTATAACACGGAACACTGAATGTTAGAAATCATTGGGGACAGGCTTTGAATTATTAAATGTCTTTTTGTGGCATCTTTGGCAAATCAATAATATAATAGAAAACCCCTAAAGGAAATCAATAATATAATCATAATCCACACATAATCCATTTTATTTCACAATCAATGCCAGGACACAGGATAAAACACGAGCAGAAGGTGAAGAAGGGGAGGGATCCAAATGGATGTAAACTAAGTGTAATTGGACAAACAATCAATAAAGCACATAAAGTAGCTCAAAGCCAGGGCAAAATCACTTAACGACAACACAACGGGTCAAGACCAACCTGGACGGACACATTTCCAGTTTCCCTATTCCACAACAAAGTAACGCCCATACCCTGAACAGTCTACAGCGCTGGGCAATAGTCTACAAAAGTGCGTCACAAACTGGGGTCCAAGAAATGTTTGTTCAAAGCAGACTTTACCAACTGGGGTAAAAGATATAGTACTTGCAATGTGCTGCATCATTTAAATTCAAGAAAAATGGAACTTAACAGAATAGTGTAAACTAGGAAACCAAGCGCATAACCACAAAAAGGTACTTGGCAATTTTCTGGCTTTATTTACACATATACCTTCCCTGCATTAGTCCGGGTAATTTATAAGGAAATTGCCGGGAAAAAAAATCATACATTTAAAAAAAAGCAGAATATCAACTGTGATGGATGCAAACAACTAGCTAGCGACGTGTTTTGGTAGGCTAGGCTAGCACGAGACCTGCACCTTGTTGTTCTTTGTATGTGAACGCTACAGTTTCCAAACAGCTGCTCTACAGACTGCAGTGGGACTGGGACGCACGTTTGAAATGGAAATTGGCCCATGCGCTGGACAGTCTCTCATGAAGAGAGGATTTGGCCGTTGCTGGGTTGAAAGGCCAGTCTGTGTTTCATGTTCAAAGAGCGGCTAAAAAGCACCCGGACCATTTATAGAGCACAACAAAGACAGAGGGAGCGCACTTAGGGATGCATGTGATGTACGCTACGGCCGGTGTAAGAGGAGAAGCATCAGCTAGCATAGCAGATATACAAATAGAACTAGCATGGCGATATAACAGCTCGATAGAAAGACAAAACCAAATATGTCATTGGGGATGTCAGGATTATTTGGTTAAAGGTTCTATATCATGCAAAATCGACTTTTCAGAGCTTTCAACCTTCTGACAATGCTATTGGCACCTTGTATATGTGCCCAAAGTGGTTTTTTGATTGATTCCTGCAGTCTTTAGCTAGAGAACAGTCTCTATCCTTCACCTCGGATGAGCAGACGAACACGGGCTACTCACCAGGATGACTCATCCTGGTGAGTGCCGCGGCATGCTTCCCTGTTTCAGGACATCCTCCAGGAAGCACTCTGTACCTGTACCTGGCTGTTTATGTCACATTAACTTAATGTTTTCATTCAGAAGGTTTGATTTCATAAAGCGTTCCAAACTAAAGGAATGGATAGATCACTATTAGACCAGTGGTTCCTAAAGTGGGGGTTGTGAAGCATGAGTTGGGGGTCGTGAAATGTCATTTTAAAATTATGACAATGTATTGCATCTATTTTTTTAAATTGAAAACAGTGTTTTAGTGAAATTGGATCAGATAACATATTAATTGATTAAAATATATATAAATAAACCTAATTTTAAATAAATTACATACATCTATTTAATTTTACTGTGAGGGTCAGTTGTATGGTTATTGTGGGCCCCTGTATTAGACAATGGATGAAAGCAAAATAAGGAATTTCACTTTTGTTTGGTCATGTTGTCGGTAATCAAGCGTAAAATAATGATGACAACAGTAATATTTTATATTGTGACATACCAATTATTTCTGTTGCAAACAGAACTGTTATGTTACTTTTCTGGTGGAGGGGACCACCTGCTTATCTCCATGAAGAGTCCCACAGTATGGCATTAGAATTATCCATCTCCATGGAGAAAAGCACGTGACGTTATCAGACCTGTGAAAAATATATATGTATGTATGCATGATACATACGTTCATGCCATACAGTGGAACAACAATAATTTTCCCTATGATACTTGAGACATTTCCAGACATAGTAAATGTCTGATTAAAGTACATTTGAAAGGTTAGACTACTCATTTCACTAAGGCAAAGTGAAAATACCTATATTTAAGATTGTGCTAAAATGTTTGCCAAATATTAAAGTTTACTTTATATTTTTTGTGAAGTTAATTATTGTACTTCCTGTTGGACATATGTTGATAGCAGATGTGATATACATGTGAAAACCATACTGTAAACGTCCCTTGTATTTTGTTAAATTATTGTTCAAACTGTATGTTCTACGTGCATAAATGGTTTTGGATGCTAATGATGGCATAGATAGAGGTATTCAGTCATTTAATTCCATTTTAAAAATGTTAATAACCAGATATTCTTTTGTATTGACATCGCTCAAATATATATATCATAGGCCTATATAATGTCATGTCATTTGAATCATCCCTTTGGCTCAGTTTCCAATGTCTATATTCCACCTGTCCTCCAGTCTTTCACGCTGTTTCGTATCTTATCTCGAGTGCTGTCACAGCTACCTTCTTCCCTGTATGTGTGCGGTGGATGACATTTGCTGGCGACCCAGGCCACGGCGCCCCCTGCAGTTCAGTTGTGTGATCCCTCTGCTGCCTCGCGCAGAATGGGGTCTTTCATTAGAGTCACCCTTACACACTCCTACATCAAGACATGCAGGTGGAGGGCACAACCTTGGCATTTCCCATAATAGGGTAGGGTAATACAATGTTTTTCTAGGTTATTTTTTTTTATTTTTATCAACTGTCAAAAACTTTTAAATAATCACCAAATTCTGAAATACTGAGATTCAGAGTGCACATTTTCAACAAATTGAGAATCATTCATATTTTACAGCAGATATTTGGCTCTGCTCAGTGGACATTGGAGCACTTTACTACGTCAGAAACATTAAAATTGTGATCTCCATGTAGCTTCAACAAATCAGTCATCACTAAACACAATTTTGGCAATGCCAGCAGTGCGGAATCATTCTTTTATAATAAAGAACATTTTACCATATTTTTAGTTTGACTTAAAGGGCCAGTACCTAATTTTTAAAATCTTTCCCCAGCACAGCTATATTGTATAAGCATCTCTTAGGGCAGTGGTTTCCAACCTTTTTCACCCAGTGACCCCTATTTTACACGTGGATATGTTGACGACCCCAACATCCTTCACTTACCTGAGATGCTACTGCCTTATATTGAAATATAACCCCCAGGGTTGGGAAAGACCTATGTCTTAGGGTGAAGGTCAATCAGATCAGAGAGCATTGTACTCTCCACAAAGCAGGAAATGCGCTCTTAGCATGCTAATGTTTGTTAGCTTTACGGTAACATTCAACTCTGCTCTGTGCTCTGAAAGCTGTGTACTTTAAACTCATCACGGTAAATAATTAGGATGCTCAGAAGGCATTAGGAGAGTGGGAAATAACTAGACCAAGTTTAAAATTAACTAGTTCTGTATAAAATGTATAAAAAAATCAAGTATAGCACCTTTAAAGGGGGCATTTCATGCGTTTTTTTGTATTTCTTTTTTCCTTCTTTTTAGCTTTTTAACATGTTATATAATAGTCCCTCATCAAAAACATATCTGGAGTTGTATTTTGCTTCATGCACATTAATCCAGTGTATGAGGTCCTCTTTCTTTGAGAGCTCAGAATACACTCCGTTGCTTTTCACCCAGATTGTAACAGATGAAAAACCCAGTAGTCTTCTGTGCCGTTTTTAAATCCATAAACTATCACCGGACTTATTCTGAACATTTCCAAAATTACTTGTATGGATATAGTTGCATTCTGGTCACAATGCTAATGGGCTTTCTTTTTTTTTTTTTTTAGGAATCATGCCCAATGCTGTCAGCTGAGGGAGCTTTAAAGCAAGTCTGTAAATGCCAAACATGAAATACAAAGGCCAAGTTGACCAAACTATTGCATGATATGTTCACTTTAAAGAAAATATATCAATAAACAGATTGCCAAGGGGATTAGATCAGCTTGCCATTAGATTGATTTCCTGTGTGCTGTGTGTCTCTCCCCACTCTTCACACCTGTCGATGCTGTAGATACGGTATTAAGGCGCTATTACTGTTCACATCTCATAAAATTTTGTTAGTTTAGGGACATTTTAAAAAGCCAACACCTTAAACAGACATGGGCAAAAACTACAAATAAACACATCATTGAAACAGAGCAAAGGATCATGGTCTATGTAGTTCTGCTTTTACCCTGCTGACACATCAATCAAATAAATAAGGCCCAGGAGCATAATTGTAAATGCATGGCACAGTATGACACAATAAGCGGTATAGCGCCTACCCTGTGAGTACCACCACGAAGTCCATCACGTTCCATCCGTTCCTCAGATAGGAGTTCTTATGGAAGGCAAAACCAAGGGCCAGGATCTTGATTCCAGATTCGAAGCAGAAGATCCCAATGAAATACGGCTCAGTATCGTCCTGAGGAGATACGAGGAAAGAACAGAAACGCCACGTAAGAAAACTGTCACCCAATTATACAAAACAATTATTAGTGTTTTCAAGCAGAAGACAGAATGCAAGATGTGAGTGCTTAACTTGGTCAAAAAGTATAAGAAAAGATCTATACTTTGAATTATTTTTGTAATAAAATCTCTACTCTTAGTGGGGGGAAACCTAAAAAAAAGTCACAGTTTAAAAATCCCTCCCTCTTTTTATATAATGTAGTTCTAATTTGAATTTGAAATTACATTTGTAAATAATATTTCCATTGTTTTTAATTAAACCTGGATGTCAGATCAGAACTTTTCAAAATTAAGGAAATGGAGCTCAACATTCCCGACCACTTCGAAGTTCTGTGGTTCCGGACGTAAAGTTCACATTCATTTTTACCATAGGGATTTAGAAAAATTCAAAACATTTAATAAAATGATAGATCTTATAAGAACTACAAATAAAAATTTGAGGGTCAGAAACTTGCCAAAACCAATTTCCCAAATAGTATACCCCAGCGATGGACACGTAACATGATTTCCTAAATGTTGGTAAATGGTGTGTTGCTTACCAGGCGCTCTGACAATGGCGTCTTGTCTCCATCGGGCAAATGCTGTTCGAGGGCCAGGACAATGCAGTTGGCAATGATGGTGGCTAGAATCATCCACTCAAATGGAGTAAGTCAGTCAAGGAACAGAACACATTATGGAGAATAACATGATTATACAATAGGTTCTACAAAAGAATTACACTTGAAAACCAATTCAAATCAGGAAGACGTTTTTTAAACTGCCAGTCGCAACCTACTACTTTCGCATGTCATCCAAGCACCTCGAAAAGTATTCATATAAATTCACTTTAGTTTCGGTACTACATACAGTAAGCTTTGGGCAACTTCTAGTAACAGTGGTGGAGGAAGTATTCGATTTTGTTACTTAAGTAAAAGTGCAGATACCGGAGCAAAACAGTTCAACTCAAGTAAAAGAAGCACACTAAAACTCATCTTAAAGAAACTGTCCGTAAGATTTAGATTTCAACTTTCACACCAATCTGTGTCCCCCGATACGAGATAAACATATTCAAATCAAATATAGCTTTTGTTGATAAGATGATTCATTCAAAATGATGTCCACATTGTTTATGTTGTAATTTTGTACTCCAAGCATGAGCCTCACATGAGTCTCTCATTTGGGTTGCCAGTTCCTAAACCTAAATCCAGTTGGTTTAAAACAAAGCCGAGCACACGCAGCCAATCATGAATCAGTGCATCCTGTAAAACACTTGTCTTGTACACTTGTATGTCTCTATCTGCAGGTAGTAAAAGTAGTGCGAGCCTGAATAATTGGTGGTGGTCGGAGGGGCTGATGATGCAATTTGACAACCTCGCTTCCAACAGTTTACACCAGGGTAGCTTGGGTTGCAATAGTAGCTAAAAAAAACAAAAAACATGTGGACTAGTTCAAGTAAGCAATAAGCGTTCCAGGCACATGACATTTTGCACCAGTCCACGTGTTATTTTTAGATTTGCATGTCATTTTTTCCATAGTCCATGAAGTCACCGATCATTTTTAACCTTTATACATTTTTGACATCCCGATTTTTATAACCAAACCCTCGATTGCACTGGCCTGCACCGTCATATATGTTATTGGTATTATCTTAACTATTATCTAACTACAATATACCAATCATTTAGTTAGCAATCAACGAAAACTGTCTTTCCTCCTCCACACTGCAGCGGCCACACTACCAGCCACTCCATCCCCTCCTGCTACCTTTCAACCAATCACCTCCAAACCCATTCACAAAAATGCATTCTCTCTCCCTTCCCTCCATTTCAGTTACATTCCCCTCTGAAACATCTCCAGCCCAGCAGCAGAACAATTAGTCTCCATATCCTCTCCATCTCCTCCTCTTCACTCCCACCATTGTCTAGACGCGATCAATAAACTTCATTGCCATTTCTGAATTCACATAAAACGCAAATAAAGATCAATCGATTTTGCAGATTAGCAAAGAACGTTCCTTTTGTAACGTTTTGCCGTGCACGAAATCAAACAGAACCAAGGACACATCCAACCAAGGTTCTTTCTCGTGAGAAAAATGCAGGAGTCCAAGTAAGACTGAACCATCACAACCTCTTCAATGTCCTTTAGCTTAAATTATCCGTTGCGAAACATAGCAGTGAGCTAATAGGAATACAAAGGCTGAGCTAGAGTATATCTTATTGTATATCTAATTGTAGAAGACACACACACGGTCGCGGGCGCAGTCAGTGGCTTCATAAATCAATGTGCCTATCTCTTTAAGGTCAAAAGATAAATAGTTACATTAGAGGAGAGAGGGAGCGAGAGGGAAGTGTGCACATCTGTACCGGAGATGAATGAGGGATGGCAGAGAGATGTATAGAAAAGGAAGGAACAGACAAGGACAAAGCTACGTGACTACACAAAATGTCGACGCTATAGTCGCTCAGCAGGCAGACGTCTAACTAACTGCAATGATATGTTCTCCATCTAAACTATTCATCAGGATTTGACTTAGAAGAGAGTTTTCTTCTAGTGTCACCAGAAGTCGCTTAGCTCTCCCTAGAGGCTGACTGTGATACTCCTGAGGGCTATGGTATCTCCCATAGCTAGGATGCACTGGGTCTCAGCGTTGCCGGGACTTATAGTCATATTAAAAATCAAACCAACCCGGGGCCCTGTGTAAAAACAGCCTCCCCTAGTGCTATTTCTGTAGTAACATCACACAGATGGGAAAACAAAATGCGAGTCAGACTTCCCAATCTGAGAAATTTGATTCATATTCCCTGTAAAAAGATAACGCCCAGTCTCACTGAAACTAGTCTGAAACTTGCTGTACTAAATGTCAGATCCTTATGTAAACAAATCATTCTTAATTAATAATTTTATTTCTTCTTATAATCTTGATTTTATGTTTTTAACTGAAACATGGCTTGACAAAAACACAGGAAATTTAGTTCTAATAGAGTCTGCTCCACCCAACTTTATGTTTGAATCTGAAACACGAGAAAACAAAAAGGGAGGAGGTGTGTGTGCTTTTGTTAGAGATGAAATAGTTACCCACAGGTTGTCCTTTTGGGGTGTTTTTCAACATTTGAGTATGTAGCCTTTAAAATTGAGCTAAAACAGTCTCCATCCATTCTCTTCATTGTTTTATACAAGCCTCCTCAGCACTGCAAAAGTTTTATTGATGATTTTACTGAGATGCTTTCAGTCGTATGCACAGACTTTGATGGTTTGGTTATAACAGGTGATTTCAATGTTCATGTTGATAATATTTGTGACAGAAACGCTAAAGAGCTTCATGCTGTCCTTGAAAACTTTCGGTCTTACTCAGCGCGTGAGTGGCCCCACCCACAGCAGAGGGCACACTCTAGATCTTCTAATTACAAAAGGGGTTAATATTTCAAACGTCAATGTGGTCGATGTTGCTCTGTCTGATCATTTCTGTGTCTTCTTTGACCTGTCTGTTTTTCCCAAACCACCAGCTGGTCCTGCAATTGTCCGGAGGAGACACATAAATGACAGCACGGGAAAACTGTTTATGGAAATGATAAACTTTGAAAATGTCTCATGTTCTAATGTAAATGATTTGTTGAACTCTGTTACATCTAGTGTTTTGAATGTTCTCGACACCATTGCCCCTATGAAGGCTAAAATTGTTAAAAATAAGCAGAAGGCGCCATGGAGAAATGATGATTCGGTCAGGGCACAGAAAAGGGAGTGCCGTCGGGCCGAACGAAAATGGCGCAAGTCGAAGCTCCAGGTTCAGAAAGAGATTTACAGAGAGAAGTTGTACATGTACAACCTCATTTTATGTAGAACTAGGGAAGGATATTTTTTCTGAAATAATTGGAAGCTGCAGTAACAACTCGCGTGTCCTGTTTGCCACAGTAAACAGATTAAACAAACCCTCCAGCTCAGCTGCCGTTAGAACTCATTTCCACATCCAAGTGTAATGAGTTTGCATTATTCTTTAATGACAAAGTTCAGGGCATTAAAAATGCTATCAATTCTACAATGCAAAAAATAACCCTCAAACCACCTACACACTTAGAGCTGACTCACTTTGCACCTGTAACTGACAAAACTGTCCAGGAGATCATCACCAGCCTGAGTTCATCTACATGCTGCCTCGATGTGTTACCCACCAGATTTCTAAAGTCTGTGCTGAACAGTTTGTTAGCACCACTCACTCAAATAGTTAACATGTCGCTTCAATCTGGAACATTCCCAATGTCTTTGAAAACTGCGGTCATAAAGCCTCTCCTAAAGAAGAGCAGTCTTGATGCCGCAGTACTGAGTAATTACCGGGCCCATCTCTAATCTGCCATTTTGGGGCAAAGTCCTTGAAAAGGTTGTTTACCAACAGCTCACTGATTTCCTCTTAATAAACAACTCATTTGATGTTTTCCAGTCAGGTTTTAGACCTCATCACAGCACTGAGACCGCTCTTGTCAAGGTGACAAATGACATCCACCTGAACACTGACGCGGGCAAAGTCTCAGTCTTAATTCTGTTAGATCTGAGTGCTGCTTTTGACACTGTCGATCATGGGATCCTCTTACAGAGACTAGAGGACTGGGTGGGCATCACTGGCACTGCTCTAAACTGGTTAAAGTCCTATCTGGAAGACAGGAAATTCTTTATCGAAATTGGTAACTGTGTCTCAGACCAGATGCCCCTGACCTGTGGGGTGCCCCAAGGGTCAATCCTGGGACCCCTTCTGTTCAACCTCTACATGCTGCCGTTAGGTCAGTTGATACGCAGCGAGAATGTGTCCTATCACAATTACGCAGACGACACTCAGATCTATGTTTCACTGACGGCAGGTGAATATGGACCAGTGGATTCACTCTGTCACTGCATTCAACAGATCAGTGTGTGGATGCAAAACAACTTTCTCCAGCTGAACTCAGACAAGACTGAAATCATCGTCTTTGGCCCACAGAAACAAAGAGAAATTGTTAACTGTCACCTCCAGAGTCTCGCTCTAAAACCTACACATCAAGTTAGAAATCTGGGGGTAATAATGGACTCAGATTTGAATTTTAACAGCCACGTCAGATCAATCACATCAGCAGCTTTTTACCATCTAAAAAACATTGCCAAAATCAAAAGTATAGTGTCTAAACCAGACCTGGAGAGACTTATCCATGCGTTTGTCTCTAGTAGATTAGACTACTGTAACGGCCTGCTCACTGGCCTCTCCAAACGAGCTGTAAAACAGCTGCAGTACATCCAGAACGCCGCTGCTCGGGTCCTGACTAGAACCAGGAAGTACGATCACATTAGTCCTGTGCTCAGGTCTCTGCACTGGCTCCCTGTGGCTCAGAGAATAGACTTCAAAGCAGCTCTGCTTGTATACAAGTCTCTCCATGGCCTAGCACCAAAGTACATCTCGGACATGTTAGTGCCATATGAACCATCTCGGACTCTGAGGACCTCAGGGACCGGCCTCCTGCTGGTGCCCAGAGTCAGGACTAAACATGGGGAATCTGCATTTCAGTTTTATGCAGCTAAAATCTGGAACAGTCTTCCTGAGGATGTGAGACAGGCCGCTACTCTGGCAATGTTCAAATCTAAACTAAAAACTGTTTTGTTTGGCTGTGCATATGACTGAAATGCTTTTCTTTGCACTCTTCTCTTTTATGTCTTGAACTAAGATTGTGATTTCTGCCATGTCTTTGTGATTTTAATGCATTTTTTCCTGTTGTGTGAAGCACTTTGAATTGCCTTGTGTACGAATTGTGCTCTACAAATAAACTTGCCTATTACTCCCCTCAAACTGCCCTGATCGCACTGAGACCAGTATTTGAGCTGATCTATTTATTCTTGGAAGTTAACAGAGCTGGAATTGCCCCTCGGGGATCAAATTGTATGACTTGATTGATTAATATAAAGCATATATTGTAAGTTCTTAAAGCTGAAATAAAAAGTACTTTTGATGAACATAAAAGAAAAATCCAACTTTTTTTTGTAGTTGTTTTGGTTCATAAAGTATTTTCTTTGGGATCTGTTTGAAATTATAACACTTTTACTTACTGTTGCATCCAGTCTGTGATTAGAGTGGGTAAGTGGGTCTAGGGTCACACAGAGTGATTTTTTTCAGATTTTAACAGCTGCCCTTCCTGTCACATCCATCTCATGGATTCTGGACGAAATTGACCCACGTAGGTGCCACGATGCCATGATGACGTCTATGTACTTAAAATGGTGGAGGTGTTGACCTAATGTTCAAAACTCTTTGGTCACCTTCTCTTTGGAACTGACGTGAGGTAATTATGTCATTATAACAATGACTAAAATGCAGAGGTGGAAAGAGTACTGTGACATTTAAACTGAAGTAAAAGTACAGTTGTGTACTCAATTACAAGTACAAGTGCTGCTGTTAAAATTGTACCAAAATACCAAATATGCATGAAAAATACTACGTACTAGTGACTACTTTTTAACACAATTTTAGAAGCATTTTAGATCTGTCTTTTATGCAAAACTTGATCAATTAAACAGTGTAAATCTAAATTTTGCAGTTTCAAACCGAAGTCCAATCTGCGCTCAGGCCAATCAGAGCAGGTAATACATGGCCCTTTGCACAGAAAGAAGCAGAGATGGTGATGAGAGAGTCGTGCATTCAGACAAGTGGGACTTTTACAATACCCAGTAACTTCTATGAATTTAAATTAAATTAAGTACAATTACATGGTTAGAAGTATACTCAATTCCAAGTACAGATTTAAAAACCTACACATAGGCTAAATATACATTTTAACCGATTTTAATTTGGCGCAATGTGTCCAAAGTAATTGGACTAAATAACAGTCCTAATGTTATCCCTGTTCCTATGTAGGTCCTGAGAGTTTTATAAGCAAATATATTGTGAGTTATTCAAACAAGCAGTTAAAGAACATATCAAATCTGTATGTTAGAGAGCAAGAGCTATACAGTTTATGAAAATTGTAATTCCTGATGCTGACTTGTATGTCTAAAGGAGCAGTGTGTGAGTGGATAGTAGAAGCTGTTGCGGCCACAAGACGTCTGGTCTGGTGACAGAGTTTGACCACTCCACTGAGTCACACATGAGGTGAACGTCCAGGGTAAGCCTCCATTAGCCTGCGGCTTCACAGCAAAGACGTACGGTACAGTGAAGCAAAGGGCACGCAAGTCTAGTACAGTCACAGGCTGATGCAGAGGACAGGGACGGCCCGAGGACGCACTAGGTTAAAACAGGGACAGGCTAATGCAGAAGATGTGCTAGGCTAATACAGGGACAGGCTAATGCAGAAGACGTGCTAGGCTAATACAGGGACAGGCTAATGCAGAAGACGTGTTAGGGTAATAAAAGGGACAAGCTAATGCAGAAGACACGCTACAGGGACAGTACGAAGGTACGCAAGGCTAATAAAGGGACAGCCTGATGCAGAAGACCTGCTAGGCTAATACAGGGACAGGTTAGTGCAGAAGACGTGCCAGGCTAATACAGGGACAGGTTAATGCAGAAGACGTGCTAGGCTAATACAGGGACAGGTTAATGCAGAAGATGTGCTAGGCTAATACAGGGACAGGTTAATGCAGAAGACGTGCTAGGCTAATACAGGGACAGGTTAATGCAGACTGATATGCCACAGGGACAGAACGAAGATGCACAAGGCTAATACAGGGACAGCCCGAGAACACACTAGGCTAATACAGGGACAAGCTAATGCAGAAAACGTGCTACAGGGACAGTACAAAGACGCGCTAGGCTAGCACAAGGGCAAGCTATTTTGCACGAGGCATAAGGACACATGTCCAGTGCATATATACATATATATATTTAGATTTCTTGGCCCATTTAGCAGTTCCACTGCATTTCAAGGTGACGCTTGAGGTGACAATGTATTCGGCTAGTACTGTTCAAGTTTTTAGCATAGAGGATCTATGCTTTTGTAACATATATATATTATGGTCAAATTGGTTGAAAAACCAATAACTTTCTTACCCCTTGATTCAACATTCATTTTAATAGTCTCTGCCATACCATTTCTGCAGTATATGCTATAAATGTTTGGGTTGCAGAAGTTGTGTTCTAATATGTGACAGGATTTCAAAACTGTCAGTAAATAAAAAAATAAAATCGAATTCATCTTTCTTGACCAAGTCTACAGCTATGTACATTGACAATATATAGCGCAGACATCCTGGGAGTATGGAAAATGAGTCATCCACCACCATGAAGAACCTTCAATAATGAATTTTCTCCAGTGCAGCACCACGATGGAGGTAAGAGCAAAGCAGGAATTAAGAGGCAATGGAGATTTCAGCTGTCCCTTCTGTATGGTAAAACACAAGCCCAGAGAGTGTCATTTATCATTTCCATGTGTATACTGGTACAGATGGTTCATTCCAGTTTATTGAATATTTTGGAGGTGTACATACTTTAGAATATGAAGTATTGTCTTTGAAAACTATCAACAAGCTGTTAAAAGATCACATGTTAGCTCTCTCAATCTCACATCTGGAAGGTCCAACAGCTGCTAGAGTCGGAGTTCTGGATCACCGCACGATAGAAATAGCCTATGAATTTTATTGGATGAGATGAGAACCATTGTTTCTCTATCTTGGTGTACATGAGAGTGAGAGGACTAAGATTTTGATAAGAATAAAGAATAGGCTATGTACGTATATTTGTACTTTCTTTATGTTAGAATGTGGTCCTGTACTAATTCTGATAAAGCTCATGCTCACTCTAGAACTGTTCAGGAAAGATCAAATGTTGTCCTGTTTATGCGATTTTATTCAATATTGGTACTCAAATGAGGCCCCGTTTATGGAGAGCTACGGTTTGTTTCAGTCGTGCCAGAATAGCTACACAACGCTGCTGAATCCTACGCGTATCGTACCAATTAAGAAAAATAAATCAAAGTAAGCACAGAGCAGTGAGCCTGGATTTTCAGAGCAATGACGTCTTGAATGCAGGTGAATAACGATTATTCAAACATGCATGAATCACTCTGAACACAACTTTGAGTATGTAAATGAGACGAGGGAACAATTCATTATAATGTGGTTTAAAAGCTCTTAAGTCAATTATGCTAAGGAATGTTTTTAATGAGGAAACAACATTATACGCTTGTCTGAAGAAGTAAATAAGCATGATATGTCTGATAATATCTTCAACACCAGTCAATGATAATTCGAGGTCCTTTTGTTTACAATGCTTCCAAGGACACATATAATTCACTGACCACGCCGACAGTGGACATTAGACGTATCACCGCACCTCCATACGCTGAAGATTGATTGTAAGACCCCTCACCGTACCCGCACCCTTTACTTTTTTCTCCCCTTTTCTTTGGCATTTCTCTCCTCCGCCCGTCTTCGCTTCCAGTCCACCTTTGTTGCACAGAGCGCGCCCATCAATCATCGCTATCATTCCATCGCTATTTGGTAGACAGTAGAAAAGAAAAAGGGGAGAGGGTGCCGTGTCAGCAAACATGCAAGAAAAAAAGACGGAGAGAAAAAAACAAAAAAGGCAACAAATATGTGGATGGACAAAAAAGAGAGAAGAGAGGGAGATGGAAGGAATGAAAGAAAGTGTCCTGTAGGCAGTCTTGATTGAAAGAGTGATGTGCGTGTGTTTTTGGGTGAGAGAGAAAGAGAAAAAGAGAGAGAGAGAGAGAAAGAGAGGGGTGGGGGGGGGGCAACAGACAGAATGACACTGGCCTGTGGAGTATTGCAGTGGGCTGAGAGAAAAAGTAGGTTAGCAGCAACAGCGCGGCAGAGGGGAAGGAGGAAAAGCAAGATGGAGGCTATATGTCATGCTGTCACGCGCGCTCAGGTTTGCGTGTGACTTAAACGTGCACAGATGCGGGAAGATGGTAATGTACTGGCTCTTCACTTGCTAATATTTCATTTCAGTCGCTTTATTTATCCTCAAGGGGGAAATAAAAGCAGAGAGTAGCAGAATTACAAGAATAAAAAAGTGTACATACATACATACATACATACATAAAGGCATAGTAGAGCTCATGTTACAGTGCTGCGGGAGGGAGGGGTCAGAGTTGAAGAGCTATATTTATGTAAGATGTAAGCAGGTACATATTTCAGCTAGGCAACACATATGACATATATAATAGCGGTTTCCGTTAGAAAAGGCTGTTTTGCCAGATTATGTTGACACATATGCAGGGGAAGCGGGGATTTGAAACCTACTGGGGGCGTGGTTGTTTTAGAAATGAATGTGGAATACAAATTTAGCACACACAAAAATGGCATACAGCTAGATAATAATAATGGGTTTAAAGAGGGACAAAACCAGGATTAAACAAAAATAACTAAACCTGGATTTAACAGGTCTAAAGCAGGACTAAACAAGGTCTAAAGAAGACCTAAACCAGGATTAAAGAAAAACGAAACCATGATTTAAGAAGGACTAAACCAGGTCTAGAGCAGGACCAAACAAGGTCTAAAGAAGGAATCAACAAGGACTTAACAAGTTCAAAGAAGATCTAAACCAGGATTAAAGAAAAACTAAACCAGGTCTAAAGAACTAAACCAGCTCTGAAGAAGGACTAAATCAGGTCTAAAGAAGGACGAAACCAGGTCTAGAGACGGACTAAACCATGTCTAAAGAAAGATTAAACAAGGTTTAAACTAACGTTCTAAATCAGGACTAAATAATACTGGCTCTATTACAATTAGTCAGCGAGACCTCATATATCAAACCAGACTGGCCTATCATCAAACCCATGCATCAAACCAAAGGCCTGCAGGCTCTTCTTTTCAATGTAATGTCAAACCACATTGACTTCAAGTCCTAAAATGTTACAAATCGGTGCATAATTTACGGCTCTAACATCCGCTGAACCCTATGCCGCTGTAAGGCTTTTTCTGCAGCTCGTCAGTGCAGATAGTTTTACTTTGTAAGATTTTACATGTCAAAGTTAGTTGGAAAACAGCTTATGCTTATAGCCTTAAAAGAACATTTACCTTTACCACTTCCTACATTTATTCATACATTTGATAAAGGTTACTTGAATTGGTCACATGAATTGTACAATTTTTATGTACTTCTTATTATAAAGTAGAAGATACTTAAATCATTCCACTGTCATTACTCTTTCCTTTCTTTTACCATCACTATTTACCATCATCTTTCTAACTGACATCTACATACTGTACAGCAAAGAAAAAGCAATGTTACTTGCATGACAATCTTTAAATCACCCAATTATTCTGATAACACTGTTTAAGTCTAAAACAATAAACAAAAAAATATCAGAGATTTTGCATTATATGTCGGCTTTAAGTATCTAGTGTCAAGTATCCATGGAGAGCATCTGGACATCATTTTTATATATATATATATATATATATATATATATATATATATATATATATATATATATATATATATATATATATATATATATATATATATATATATATATATATATATATATATATATATATAGTATTAACGCTTCATTATTACTAATAAATCACACTTGCGATTATCTGCCTGAAAAATGATTAATTTTCTAACCTTCAAATTTGACAATGTGACATCCCTATTTGACTCTTACTAACTAAATACTAAAAAGCATTTAAACCATTTGATACATTGCACAGCCCGCAGACGCGAGACCCGGATGGCCATGACTCACGGCTGAAGTGAAAGTGTATCTGCTTGTGTGTTCATCTCACTGTGGCGGAGTGTGGAAACAAACACAAGTGTGTGGAGCTCCAGCCGCTCGCCGCCCACTCAAACGCTGTTCCTTCCATGGGCCATATTGCCCGGGTCTCACCAGCGCCAGCACCTTCGCGGAGCTGTGGCGTCCCTGGTATCGGAGCTCTCAGCCGGGCCTGTCTGTCTCTCTGTAACCGCCCCCCGCATGTTTACTAGTAGCACTTGCACATTGTTCAAAAGAGTTTTATTTATACATTTCGAGTATTTAATCATGGGAAAATGCACCAATTGGATATTCCGACACTAATGTTTACGTTGCTACTGAATATGTTGAAGAATAGCCTAGATTAAACATGTAAACAGATTCCTAACAGGGTACAAGGTAATGAACCAGGTCTAAACCTGGTCAAAAGAAGGACAAAACAAGGACTTAGTGCAAAGAAGGACAAAACCAGGAGCAAGGTCTAAAGAACTAAACAAGGAGTAAGGTCGAAAGAAGGACTAAAACAGGAGCAAGGTCTAAAGAAGGACTAAGCCAGGAGCAAAGGTCTAAAGAAGGACAAAACCAGGAGCAAGGTCTAAAGAACTAAACAAGGAGTAAGGTCGAAAGAAGGACTAAAACAGGAGCAAGGTCTAAAGAAGGACTAAGCCAGGAGCAAGGTCTAAAGAAGGACTAAGCCAGGAGCAAGGTCTAAAGAAGGACTAAACCAGGAGCAAGGTCTAAAGAAAGACTAAACCAGGAGCAAGGTCTAAAGAAAGGACTAAGCCAGGAGCAAGGTCTAAAGAAGGACTAAACCAGGAGCAAGGTCTAAAGAAGGACTAAACCAGGAGCAAGGTCTAAAGAAGGACTAAACCAGGAGCAAGGTCTAAAGAAAGACTAAACCAGGAGCAAGGTAAACCAGGAGCAAGGTCTAAAGAAAGACTAAACCAGGAGCAAGGTCTAAAGAAGGACTAAACCAGGAGCAAGGTCTAAAGAAGGACTAAGCCAGGAGCAAGGTCTAAAGAAGGACTAAATCAGGAGCAAGGTCTAAAGAAAGACTAAACCAGGAGCAAGGTCTAAAAAGAAAGACTAAACCAGGAGCAAGGTCTAAAGAAAGACTAAACCAGGTCTAAAGAAGTACTAAACCAGGTCTAAAGAAGGACTAAACAATGTCTTAAGAATGACTAAACCAGATCTAAAGGACTAAACCAGGTCTAAAGAAGGACTAAACCAGGTCTAAAGAATGACTAAACCAGGTCTAAAGAAGGACTAAACCAGGTCTAAAGAATGACTAAACCAGGTCTAAAAAAGGACTAAACCAGGTCTAAAGAAGGACTAAACCAGGACAAAAAGAGCTCTAAAGAATAATAATATTAACAATGTATTTGATTTATCTAACACTTTTTTTTAGACACTCAAAGATGATTCAGGTTGCATTATTCATCCACTACACACCTGGTGGTAGTAAGCTAGCCACAGTTGCCCTGGGGCAGGCTGAGGTAGTGAGGCCAATCTGGATGCACATACTACATTTTGTTTTTTTTCCAACCAGACATTTTGCATTTTTCCAAGCTTCTATGAACCCCCCCCAAAAAAACGCAATAGTTTTTCTTCCCAAACGTCATTATTCCGTACATTTCCCCACGCGCATTCCTGCTTGTGTGAACCGGCGCCCGTGTGTGCCTGGAGGGCCTGAGGACATGGATCAATTCACACATTTATTAGCAGACAGTCAAAGGTATGAGGTGGGCAGATTGAGGCTGGAGGGAACGCATAAACACACACACACACAAACAAACACACAGAGCTATAGTGCAACACGGGGCCGCTACACACCCCTCCATGAAAACAACATTCGTTTGCCTGCTGTCAGCACGCTCAGCAAAACCTCCCCAAAATTCCAACAATGACTTCAAATTTGTACCAAGCAGTCAGATACAAGCGGATGGCAAGTGGAGTAATGATAATAATGAAATACAAAAATGGGGACACATTGAAAACAAAACAGAAGACTTGTCTATGTTAAAGTTCTATGATTCCACCAGGCTCAGGTTACAGGCCACAGTAAGAATGCATGTTTTTCAAGCTACCGTCTGAGCCATAAAAGCACACTTAACTGAATAAATGCAAGCTGGACAAGTTTAAATACATTCTGCGGAACATTCCAATAGCATCTTCATCAAGACAAGTAAGTAGCTTACCCTCCATCATAAAAGTTATATAGTGCACCTTTAAAATAACCTGAAATCTGAATATTGAAAGTCTAACGATATGCATTATTCAAGCTAATAAATTACTATTGTTCACTATAGCTATGATCTTTCATGTGTTATAACTTTATAACATATGAATATATAATACATGGCTATAACCACATGTGAAGACTTTGTAGATACTATGTGAAATCATAATAATAATAATGATAATAATAATAATACTAATAATAATAATAATACTAATAATAATAAATAAATTATTATTAATAATATTAATATTAATATTAATAACAATAATAATAATAATAATAATAATAATAATAATAATAATAATAATAATAATAAATATCTTTTTTGAGTATCTTTTTTTTTGACAACCATGCCTAAGATGCAGAAAAAATTACTGAAATGTAAAAATTAGGCATAGTGAATGAGTTATTGATAAGGATAAACCCTTTATCATGGCTAAAAGCTCAAAAAAGTCAAATTTGCCTAATATTTTCTTTAATGTATAAGCTAAATATGATTGGCCCTAGTACGGAGCCCTGTAGGACCCAGTGTTAAGTTGACAGTTGCAATTGGTTAAAATCACCTGTCACTCACTCAAAGCATGACAGAGGATGACGAATGAGGGGACTGGATGGGAAAACTGTCTTGGTTTAAGCATAAAGACGATAATATATTCAAAGTAGCGTATCGTCACAGGGATCAGATCGATTTTTATTGTAATTGATTGCATAGCTTCAACTTTAGAATTAGCTGCATTTAAATAGACCAAACTGGGCTAATATTATTTAAATGTATGTTGTATGCATTTTTTTCTTTTTTCTCTCTATTTGATCTATCATATCAAATACGTTAACCCTGTCTGAGCCCCTAATCGATGCAGCTTTTTAAACATGACGAAAATAAGTTGGCATGCCACGTTTCCGCCACCACCCTGGCAGCCTAAAGTGCACTTTGTGTTAAATGATTTATACGTAGACAGACAGTTGGATATTGTCTCTCTCTCTCCTCCTGCCTGTCCGCTTCACTCAGCCGCTCCCAGCCCCAGATCAGGATAATGCCCAACTGAGGCCGCCTTGGTCGTGTACAGCTGCGTAATCAAAATCGAAACTAACATTTTTATGGTCAAAAATGCAGGATTCGCGCCGCAAAAAACGCTGGATTTGCAGGTCGCGCGTCCACATAGACTGAATGTAAACTGGCCGCTTTGTCCCAGCGGCCTGAACACGGCTTTACGGTGTTTTTGAAAAATGGGGCTGTTTTATTTAATCGAATTTTAAATCGAAATCTATTCATTTCCAATCATCAGTAATAAGCGTGGGTCTTTTTAAATTGAGAGGTCTAAAGCCAATCTCCTGTCGGTAAAAGCGTGTAATCTGGAGCCGAGTTCAAACTGTGGAGGACGAAATTGGACTATTCTTGTTTTGTTTTTGTTTTGAATAAACTAAGAATAAAGAAATTGTGATTTGTCATATCAACCAGCCCTATTTTAAAAGACTGTGAACGTAATTGTGGTCAAATGCGATCAAGCTTGTCCAAATGACTCACAAAGCTACTTGCATTGGTGATCATTTAAAAGCTCCAATATAAAATTTCTGTCCAGCTGATAAAATGAAGCTACAATGCTACGATCAGGTAGAACAATTTTTAACTTCCACCAAATGTACGTACTCTGGAGAGGGATCAGCAGCAGGCTTTGTGCGGCCAACAAGTATCAAATATACAGTAATATTCAATACATTTTCAATAAAAACGTTGTTAATTATATTCAAATATTTTGGCATGGGTTGTTCCAAGTGTAGAGAATTGTGCGAATTGAACCTCCAGCAAAAAGGTCACTACAATAGAGCACAAAATGTTGTGCGTCTAGAAATCTGTGCTGATGAATTTTAATTTACAGTCAAGTATATCTTACCACCGGCAACGGCAGCTAGTTTATCAAGCCCCACTATACTTGGAATGAGTGATCCCATAGTGCTACGAAAAAAGCAAAATAAACTTACAGTGATTGGGAAATAGCTAATTAAAACCACACAAAACTAAGAGGATGTTAAGCCAATAGTTACCATCTGACAGAAGTGAACTGGAGAGTGGCCAATAAATAATTTAGACTCTGCGGTACGTGCATCGCTAACTCTCCACATCAGGCTTCTTCCTCACACTACTGCTCCTGCACTTCTGTGTCCGGGGTTATCGAGGAACGCCTGCCCTATATTCCAAAAATGCACTCGGAAATACACAAGAAAAAACAAGTTCAAAGCCAGTTTTTGTTCCCTCATCCCGAAACATACAGTACCTGGGGTTGTATTTAGCTTCATTCATGCTTGTTTAAGAGGTTATCTACTCTGGTCCTTCTCTAAGCCTCATAAAAACACTTGGTTTCAAACATCTTAGATTTGTGATGTCATAGGAAGACATCCAGTGGACTCCTGTAATGTTTTTAATTCAATACATTGTCACTTGTTCTGAGCATTTCTGCCGTCAAATAGTTTTCGTTACAATCGCGCCTGCATTAGCATGGCGGAACAAGCTAGCTTTTGTTTATTTACACATGTTAATTTCCAATCCTGATGAGGGATCGGCTTACTACTATAAAGCCATGTGTGGTTTAAAATACATACATTATTATTAGTTCCAAAATATGAGATGCCAAAGTAAAGGTACTCAAGAGCATGTTGAAATTTAATTCAACAAATTCAAATAACGCATCATCTGGGTCCTTTAATTTTGAGTTTCTCGCAGTGGTTAAAATGTTTTTATTCTCACTTTCAAAACATACCCTGAAGTTTTGTTTCATTCAAGCATGTTCCATTGAAACTGAAAAAATGTATCCTCCCTCTCATGTACTTAGTGGACCTCAAAACTCCAGTGATAGACACAATAAATGGATACCTTCGGAAAAAAGGCCGCAAACCTCACCAACAATCGAGGACTGGACTGACATTGTAACGGACGTCAGACAGATGGAAAAAAATGACATTCGGACTTTATTTTAGCTGTGCTGTGATTTTGTTTGTATTCATGTTTAGTTTAGTTGATTTACACTCTGTGGTCATTGTGATTTGTGTTCTGTTCTGTGTTTGTTTATTCATAAAAAAAAAATTTCAAGTAAAAAAAAAAAAAAAGTCCTCCTGCCTACATTTAAGTGAATACATTTTCATCAGTTTAAATCTGGTCATTTCACTGTTGAAATGTTACTTCCAAGCAATGTGTTAAATGGCTTTTTACATTTTTGTTTCGACCTTTACAAACATGTTCTGATGTGATTTTATTCATATTTCTGTTTTCTCTCGAATGTAACTTCCCCATGGTGCGTTTAATATGTGAATGTTGAACAGGACTACTATTAAAACATAAATCACAAAGCGGTGAAGACACATCTGTTTGTTTTAAATCGAGGCATTTCGACTGCCACCCAGAAGTTATTTTCAATCAATAAATTGCAATGTAAAATGTAATTGATATTTTCCCCAAATTGTTCAGTTCTAGTGTATTGACTTTAAAAACATAGAGGGAGACTTCTGGGTTACATCACAAAACTTCAACCAGTGGAATTGACCATTTATAGCTTTTAGGAGGAAGACAGACTATGGATTACTCGAATGTGTCAATAAAATAAAGCAGACGGTATTTATATTATTACGTTAAAGTCATTTGAATAAAAAATAGGAAAGTGAATGGAAAAAAACAAATGGAGAGATGTATGAATAAGCATAATCCTGTCCCTTTGGAGCTCCTGAGAGACACGAGGAGCCTGGAGCAGATCTGGAGAGGCATTTGATCTCATTGATTTTGGTTCACGTGGATCAGGTATTAAAGGCACTGTTACACGAGCAGCAGCACACAACGGTCGCAGGAGCGGAAACCTGCCAGGCCGCATTTTCAATCCTTTTAACAAATCTTCTGTAGGACTGCAACGAATGTAATACGCAACGCAGAGTACTACAATATATTTGAGAAAGGGAATTGAACAAATCTGGTTTAAGCCGAATGTCTCGTCCTTCTCTCTCCCCAGATGACACTTCTGAGTACTAAACACTAACTATGATTTTAGTAGTCGACAAGTCAGCGATTATTCTCATTGTACATTGATACTTTTAAAATACATTATCAACCAAATAAAGGCTTCCAGAAAGAGAATATTTACGATGGAAATCAGAAACTGTATATTTTTTTTACATTGTTGTCAGTATCATTGTTAGAAAATGTCTTTTGGCATGTGTTTTCAAATCTGTATCAATGGGGTTGAGAATGATGAGAAATTAGAACCATTGCAATAGTTATTAACAATACAAACAAAATGTGAAATGTTAAGAATTAGGAATGTAACGATTCAGGATTCTCATGATTTGGTTCATCACGATTCTTAAAGTAATGAAAATGTAATTTCCCACTTAAATGGCACACGATGCGTATCGTGACATTGAAGAGTTGCAATGCATCGTTACACTCTTACTGAGAATGGTAAAAGGTCCTCAAAATGGCGCCTGTAACAGGGAGCTGACCCCCATGAACAGTCCAGATAATGATAACAATTATCAAAATATGAATAATTGAAGAGTCATGATTATTCTGATTCATCATTGCAGCCCTGGTAAGCACAACATTTTACCATAATAAAAATAAAGATAAAGAAGGTCAAAATGAATAATGGCAAATTGAGTGCTAAAATATTTCAAAACTAGTCTTATGAAGGTGTACATGATTAAGTAAGACATTTTTGGTTGAAAGTGAATAAAAACATATATTTTATTTTATTTAAAACTGTATCATGCTTATGAACATATGAAAACGAGCTCATTTAGACACCATAATGGTTGTGTTATATTTCTGGCTGGCCTACACGTTAGTCAATACTTCCAGCATGTATCGACTTCCTCTCCACTTACACCAGGGGGAAGCACAATTTAAAATGCGTCCGTATTACATGCCACCACAGCATACAGCCAACACGTAATCTATTTATGAGACTTCATATGAGGCTTCATGTTTTAATATTCTAGCTCTGATTATATTCAAAGTACAAATTTGGAAAAAATAAACTTCTAATGGTGATTTTTGTTTGTTTTGTTTGTTTTTTTGTTTAAGTGTTGGGATCGCAATTAGATTGTAGGATTCTGTTCAAATTTCACATTTACATTTTAAACATGAACTGCAAAACTAATACAAAATCACATTTAGCAGCTAGGTTTCATACAGAATAAGATCTTTTCAAAAATTCAATTTCAATACTGAAGAAAAGTTCTGATACTTGATATTGATTTTGATATCACAATGATAATTAAAAAACAAATAAATATATATATAGATATATATATATATCTATATATATAAAAAAAATAATAATAATACACTGTAATTTCCAACACAAAATTTACCATGTATTCTCAACTATAGTTCTGATATACTGTAGATCTTTTTAAAACTATTCAAGAAAGGTAAAATTTTTCCCTGTTTGTTGTTTCTTCATCATCAAATCTTGTTCAAATGAGTATCTAGTTTCAATACTAGTTTTAGTATAGATTAGTATCGGGGGTATCGATACTTTTGACAACCCAAGATAAGAAAAAATTGTTTCCTTAAATAAATGTGGTCTTGCAAATTTGCAAATTACAATGATTGAATTTGCAGCTTTGATTCGATGGCAACATTTCTTACAAGTGCAAGCGTTTTAACCTTTTGACATAGTATTTCCTGCAGTACAACATAAAAAAATGGATGGGTCTGAAATAGGGTTGGAATTATCAACTCGCAAAGACTACCTTTATTTAAGTAACATGATTTCCTCAACACACAACACAATATCCTGTCGTATCCTGTCAAAAAATGTAGATGTAAACACGCAGATCTGAAATGCGGCTGATGCGGGCAATTCTCCTCTCAAATTAGCATGTTAGCATTAGCACTTACACATAAACATAACATAATCTAATTGTAACCGCGATGCATGTCAGAAACACCGCAATTCATCATTCTTCCAAAATCGATCAACCCTGGTCTGGAAAGTACCTCCAATGCCGAAAGATGGCGCTAGGACGACATCTGTTGGCGCGCAGAAGAAGGAAGCCGTTTGTGTCAAGCTAAAAGCAACAGAAACGAACGTCAAAGTTGCTAATAAATGGCTTGGTGGTGGTGGCAATTTGACCTCTGACATTAGTATACAAGACAATACAGGTTTAGTAAAGATGTATGGACTTTAAAAGACATAGAGGAGCTTCATGGATTGCAATTTGATGACGTATACCAGTGACGAGCGAGCGTTTTGAGCTATGAAGAAGAAGAAGACAGACTGAATATATAAGCTTACCAAACTTTTAATTTAAACAGTTTAATAATGGGATTAATGGCAATACGCTAGTCATAATGTCTTAAAGGAGAAGTAAGGATATACAGGACAAGGTCAAACCAGGCATTCCGGATCAAAGTTCACCGGAGAAGTCGATAGGTAGAGATTCCATTTCTGGGCCCAGAGGAGACCGGGGTCACGTGGTGCGTTATTTATGAGCTTATATATGATGTAACAGCACAATGTGGTTACAAGACGTCGTTACTGGTGATAAATCCGGTCAACGCAAGCCAAATAACACGGACATGTTCATAACGCATAGCAATCGATTAGTGGATGGAATAATGTATGGTTGAAGAGACTACAGTGAGTTGAATACAAAAATGTCAGGAATTCAAACAGGAAGAGTAGATTTTCCTCACTTAAAGGGGTGCTATGTCACTTTTCCAGCCACCTCTTGTCACCTGCTATTGTTATTGGGTTCATGTGACATTACAATATTTTAAAGGGCACACATTATGCTAAATTAGGTGTGGGCGTATGTCAACCCAACAGAAATGTGTCTTTAAATGCATTAGTGGAGGTTTAATTATCAGACAAATGTGAAATGGCTGTAAAAACTAATCACAAAAGTGCAGGAATATCACCTTATAGCCTTATTTATTGTTTATTACACGTTTTTATTTTATTTTTAATCATATCATTTAATCTTATTTTGAAGCATTTTTACCCTAAGCGATAAACTCACTATTCATTTGCACATCTTCAAAACAGCAGTCACACTATTCTCAAAATGTTGATATATTGTTCAATTTTTTAAGCTTTTAACCATATTATAATGTTCCCTCGTCAAAAACATACCTGGAGTTGTATTTAGCTGTTTTATTAATCCTGTTTAGTAAGTCCTCTCCCTCTGAGCCTCAGAAAACACTCAGTTTCAAGTTTCCCAGTTTTGTGACGTCAAATGTAGGGATGTAGGGACAAATGCACTGTTTTTAAATCCATAAGTCATCACCAGACTTTTATGTCGTCAAATCACGTTCGTTACAATTGTGTGCTCACAGCTTTTGTTGATTTCTCCGCGGTAATTCTCTCTGCTACCAGTGGATTGGAGAGTGCAAGCATCAAAGGCCAAAGCAGAGGTCCCCAAGAGCATGTTTAAAGGCAAATAAAAACAGAAACACTACGTAATATGTGTTCTTAATACACATACATATTTTTTCAATTGAGATGGAGGACAGGTCAGAAGTTGGTACAATTTGCAATCTCAGTAATTACTGAGCCTATTCACATGAAACAAAAACTGACATGGACTTCGTTGTCTTTTTCTGTCGGCACAAATGAATAAGGTGAAATCAGGATTTTACTCTACAGGCAAATTATGTGGCGTTATCCAGTCGCAAATGTGTTGAAAAGACGAAGACGAAGAAGAAGACAAGGAAGAAGAAAAAGAAGAAGAGGAAGAAGACGAAGCTTCAAACATTTCTGGAACTAACACACTATGGTAAGCTTTGTCGTATATGGATTTTGTGTTTGTATATTTTGTGTAATCTCCCATAGAGTTATGTCAAAACACAATCTATTCACGCCTAAATTACTGCTATAAAACCACTCTCTCTCCCCTCCTTCATCTCCCCATTTAAGCTATACACCCCATCTCCACCGCAGCAGCGGAACCATCAGCCTCCTCAGTATCTTCTCATCTTCAGCACCACCACCGCTGTATCTATACGGTTAGGAATATTCATATTGACACAAACGTTTTGAATCCACAATTTTATATCCATGTATTTAACGAATATTGTTAAATAAGTCATCTTTAATGTAAAATGTTTAAAGTACAGCTGATTATTTTGGTAGTCAGCTAGTGAGGAATTATTTTTATTTAGTTTTATTAATTAAGGAGTCAAATTATTGAATTCTATTGTACACTTTTATCAAATCAAATAAAGGTCAGAATATGGTGACTAAAGGCTTTTAGATAGAGAATATTTACAGATAAAATGTATTATGGATGATAATAAGAAATGTCTTATTCTTTTTTGACATTTTAATTGATTGAGTCTGTGTAATCCACATTAAAAAAAATAGGACTACGATGACTTTTTATGGTCGACTACAGTTAGAATTAGTCGATTAATCGCTTTAGTTTGGTGCTTGTCTTTGCCTTGAATGTTCCAGAATATGTCATTAAACCTATCTATATTCATTCATTCATTTACAGGTGTTTTTAGAACTTAATTCATTCATTTACAGGTGTTTTGCTAAAAAACAACTTTAAAAAAAAAAAAAAAAAAAACAAACTTTAAAAAAAAAAAAAAACAAGCATTCTTACTGTGAGCGAGCCTGCTTTTCCACAGATCTGACTTGTAACTTGGCCTGGTGCCATGCTGTGGAACATTCCAACCAAAGCAATGACATCGCCATGACAACAAGCAGAAAAGGTATATTAAAAAAAAAAAAAATCTTTATTTCTTTATTTTGCTTCATTTAGACTCATTGTCCAGTACACATGCTTTGTTTATCATCAAAATAACTTGATTCATTTTGGCGAAGAAATATAGCCGGCATTATTGAGCCGTTAAAACCCATCCCACGCAGTAACGCAGGCTCTTAGCACGTTAGCAGCTCAGTGAGTGAGTAAGAGTGAACACTGGATGACATGGCTAACCAGACAGTGACTTCTCAAAGACTTGAAAAGCACAATTCTTACTTCATCAAATGGAAACAAATAATGAACTACAACTGCTACAACCATAGTGGGATACCATTTAACAACTACTATGTATTCACAATTAAATGAATAAAAAAACGAAACGACAATCAACATACAGTATTGCTATAAAGACAACTGAGAGGCAACAATCTACTGCAGTTTGCAGTGTATCAAAAAAAGATTTTACTTATTGCATAATCAGCTAACAACATGATCCAGTCCAAGAAACTGATCATATTGCAGTAACAGCTTTCACACAAGCATATCACCAAATCCTGGAAGCCTCCTCCTCCAAATCTTTCAACTCCATCATTTTATAGCAGTATTGATGCCCGTATAACATTCTAGACTTTATAAAATACTGTAACTCTGCTTTCTAGAACTACTTTTGAAGATGAAACCAAATATGTGGCTACAGTGTTTCTTCTCTAGTAATCTTATTTAAGAGGGAAAGTGAAGAAGCAAGCGTCACAGTGACCATGTTCCCAGCCCCGCTCCACGCACAGCCCCGCTCCACACAGCCCCTCCAACAGCCCCTCCACGCACAGCCCCTCTCCACGCACAGCCCCTCTCCACGCACAGCCCCCTACGCACAGCCCCGCTCCACACAGCCCCTTCCACCACAGCCCCTCTCCACGCACAGCCCCTCTCCACGCACAGCCCCTCTCCACGCACAGCCCCGCACAGCCCCGCTCCACACACCCTCTCCGCACAGCCCCGCTCCACACTGTGTATACGCTGCATATTCACGGTGGCACCTGCACCTCGCTGATAGCAGCCTGCACTTGCACAATTACTGTCGCTTATTTTCATCTTCTTCTCACCTTTCCTCCTCCCATCCCCCTAGCACTGCTCTCCATTCCTCTGTACTCTATGTATGCTGACATCAGCAACCCCCCCCCACACACACACACACCCAACTCACTCACACACAGACACATGCACGCGCACGTGCACAAGGCGCGTATATCAAGCAGGTCCAATTCCACTGTGAAGCGGAACATAAGAAATGTGATTGATGGAGATCAACAGCCTCGTAAAAAGTGCTGTTAGTTCACGGCCCCCGCTTTAATTAACTATAAATTCCCAGTCCCTTATTCCCCGTGTCAACACATGCTGATACATGTACACAAGTCTACGTGTCACATCACAGTTACACTACAGGCCTACCTGCTCCCAGGGGCCTGGCACAGCGGCATTACACTGCACACAGTGCATAAAGGATATGGCCATTCGGTGATCTTTTTGGCGTATTTTCTCACAAAGTTGTCTTCACTAAAGATGAAGAGGGAGCGGTTGACAGTGAAACAGTTCTGGCGCACAGGGATGGGATTATAGAGGGCCATAGTACGCGCTCTTTGCGCCATGGACTGTTTGTACATTCGCTGGCCCCCGGGGCCTCCGGGGGGGCCGTGCATCCCATGGCCGTGGCCATGCATGCCGTGTCCGTGGCCGTGTCCGTGACCGTGTCCATGGGGTCCTCCCTGCCTGCTGCCACCGCGGCCTCCCGCGCCACCGCCGCCATACCTGGCCGGCACCTCGTCTCCAAAGCGCGCCATTCTCTCACCAAGAGCCAGTTTGTACGAAGCAGCGGAGAAGAGCAATCCTCAGCTGTGCAGCCACACAACATTACATCCCATCTGGGTCCGGACGGCTCATATGCTCAGCGGGTTGTGTTGTAGGAGGCTGAGCACCTGCACCGGGGCGGCGCGCTCTGCTGTGCCGTGCTGTGCTTCAGTGAAGGAGGCCGCCCATGTACCGAGCTCTGCGCGTCTCTGCGCGTTTCAGCGCGTCTCAGCGCGGCAGCCAGCGGTGGAGCTGTGGCTGCAGTGGGAATTAAGCGTGTGCTCCCCGAGTGGGCTGTGGGCTGTCTCCGCTTGGGTGTCCGTCAAACGCAGGATTCGGCCCCAACATAAGACCAAGTAGAGGCTGTAGCCCGCTGACATGAATGTTTCATATTGTCCATGGCTCATGCTTTCGCTCCAGTCAAAAGGAAATGTCAGGAAGAACGCCTGGAACACGGGCGTCAATAAAACAGATTGTCCAAAAGCACGTAAAAAAGCATTGACAGCGTGTTGGCTAGACAAGGGATGTTCTTGTCATTTTCAACAAAATATGGCACTCAAAGGCGGAAAAACTGCTATTATTTATTTATTTCCAAAACATCCGCAATGTTTGGTAGAGTGTGGCATTGGAGATTTCACCGATGCGCTCAGGAAAATGAAAAACGAGCGAGGTGACAGTCGCTAGTTTGATTTCAAAGAGAAAATAGAAAATACCGCACTCCACTGATGCGTCGCTGTCATATTCTCCTGTGTGGACGGCGCGCTCCTCTCACACTTCCTCCTCTCTGCTGTACTCTTCACCTGCGCCTGCATCCAGGGGCCGAGCGGGGGACATCCACGGTGTCGTCAAAGGCAAGGGTACGGCTGCCGCCTGTCGCCCGCCGCGCAGCCTCTCATCGTGACGCCGTAGCTCGTCGAAGGTGCGGAAAAGTGCCCGCGCGCTCCTTCAGCATTCCCGCCCAAAAACAACTCTCCTCCCTCGGTCCGCACTGATGAGCCCCAATGTCCTGGCAGCTCGTCCGCTCTCTCACGGTCTCACTGTGGGCCTCCACTCCTCTGTGTGCGCCTCTGTGCGCCTCTGTGCTCGGCCCCGGGGAAAGCAGGAGGAGGAGGGAGGGGGGCGCGCGGACTCCTTCAGTCACGGATAAAAGCGAGCTAAATTAAAACACGGGACTGCAGTTCTCATATGAGGATTTGCATTTGGTAATATGTGTGCTTTTTGTTTATCTCAATTTGCATGAAATTAAATAATACAGAAAAAGAGGAAGAGAGGGAGAAAGTGTGTGTGTGTGTGTGTGTGGTGTGCGCGCGCGTGTGTGTGGGGCGGGGAGGGGGGTCTCTGCCTCTGCACCCGCAGCACATGACGCACGCGCTCCGTCCAGCTCCAGACGTAGCCGTCACGGATGCTGGCCCCGCGTGTATCACATCAGCGTGTGTTTGTGCCCAGCCATCCCCCGCGCGCCATGTCCACGGTGACACGCATGGCACAGGACGCAGCTGCCACCTTCTCCTGCACCAAAACCAAATCTACCACCAGTGTATTGTCTCCACATGAGAGAGGAGAAGCGGAGGTAAGTGGAGAGAAGCGGAGAGAAGCAGAGAGAAGTGGTGCGTGCGTGCGTGCGTACGTACGTACGGTGCAGCCCGAGCTGACAATGCTTTCGTATACGTGCGCGTGTTTGTGACGGAAGGTGGAGGGAGAGAGGGATGCTATTCTTAGCAACAGACATTTGGAAATTAATGGACGAAGAGAACGCTCCTTCTCCGCCGCCCCTCCCGCACAGAAACGCTGGCTCTCTCTCCCCCCTCTCTCCTCCTCCTCCTCCTCCTCCTCTTCCTCCACACTGCTCACTACTCAAGGTGTGACTGCGCTACGGTCGAGACAACAACAATACAGACACGTTTAGCCTTTTACACACATATTATTGTAATGAGAAGACATATTGTTCTTTTTTTCCGCATTTACTTAGCATGGAACAGCATACGTAGATCATCACTTCACATTTTGTTCATTGGAAACCACAATATTGACCTAAAACGACAAAGTAATAGAAACAGGTGCATTCACTTCCTGTTCAGAACAGCAGAACTGATAAGCCCCGCCTCCTTATAGTGGCATTTCACTCGTACAAGCTGCAGCATATGGCTATTTACATGTTTTTTTCACCTCTTTTTTTCTGAAAAGTGGCATTTAATCCTACAGCTGCGGCATTTGACCCGATGTCCAGAGTTCCTTTCCTGACTTGCGCAAGCGTTCATGTGTGTTCAACTCAGGAAAACGCTTGTACGTCGCAATCTTCATTTTACAAATAATCACATCCAGTTACAGAGATGTGGGCGGGGATAGATGGCAGGTGAAAACAGGAATTTTCCGAGCACTTGAGCCTCAGTTACATGACAATACAGGACTACTCAAACAAACGTGAATCAATCAAAATAACACTGTTGTCACAAGGTTAAAAACTCATTAAAGCTGATTTAGCATACATGTCTCCTTTAAAATGTCCGTCTCTTCTGTGTTCATCTATGGAGTGGTTTCTCCTTGTGACTCCTTGTGACTCCACCCACCGCTAAAAGGAACACCATGAGTCACAAACACTGACCAGTCCTTATTCTTCCCAGAGGAGACCCGAAGATGCCCACAGACACATTCCCTCATCTGTTACAGTCACCTAATTGATTGGACTCTACTACACAAATAGCCCGCATCTGTGAATGGGAAAGGATCATAGCGCGCACATACACTTTTAAGGGTGACCCGGCGAATTAATAATACACTTAAAGTGAGAGAGGAACGCTTCCCCGCGATCGATAAGCGGCGCGACCTTATACGTCTCTCCGATAAGTGAGAAAAGGGATCGTTTGGCTCGGTGTCCACTTAGGCAAGACTTCCTGCTGTAAGAAAGAGACTGACCCGGAATCAAGGGCACGCACCGATGACGTTTTGGAATGTTTGTGTTTTTGTTAAGCACGACCCAAGGCCGCGGTTTTGTTTGTTAGTTTGCTGTCTCAACACAAAAGCTTTCACCTGGAAACAACTTTGCCGTTATTTAATTTAATCACCTTATATTCATAGATTTAAATGGAACACTGAGCTTCAAAAGCCGCTTTAAAGAACACTTATTGTGCAAAATAGAAGAAGAAGTTGTATTTAGATTCATTCTCGATTGTTTGTTTCAAGGTCCTCTTCCTCTTCCTCTGAAAACCCTCTGTTCTGAATTTTCAAATTATGTGATGTCATAGGTAGTGCTCGGAGACTTTGTTCACTGTTTTTAAATCCATAAATCATCACCAGGCTCGTCAAATCAAGACCAGTAATGAAATGCCTCAAACTATTTGATTGTATTATTTTTAATGTCATATCTCAATGTTTAATGTTTAGTTTTTGTATAGGCCTATTTATAATGCTAACTATTATGTGGATTTTCTAAATGCTGATGTTGTGATTTCAGGATTACATGCATGTGATGTTTTCTTATGCAAAGTCAATCTTGAATATATCTAAATCTAAAGCACGTTCATTACAACTGTGTGCCTGCATGACGGGGAAAACTAGGTTTGTTTATCTGCCAATGTAATTCCCTCTGCTGCCAGTATATGGAGCTCTAACTCAGTTTCTGATGTGGGAAACGCCTGACTGCTATGAAGTAATTGGTGTGTTTTGTAGACCAGCTTTCCAAAGCAAAAGTCCTCAAGAGAATGTTTGGTTGCATCACTTGCTTGTCAAATGCCATACTTAAACATTTCAATCAAAGCAAGGAAATCTCTATGGAGCAGCGGAAAAAGTCATATCGCTCACCTTTTAAGTTGAATTATGAGGAACATGTTGTCCTTGACGTGAGAATCGTTTCAGCACCATGGAAAGCGTCTGTGTTAAAAAACAAAAACAAAACACATATATGTAGTACCAGCAGGGATATGGATAACAAGTTCGTACTAAACCACGTAAGACTACAACTCAAGCTTGATTAACTGTAAACCTATTGTACAATTGTTCACTTTTAGATGGCTTTAAAACATCCATGCAAAAAATGCCTACGTTTTTTTGCATTTTGTCAATTGATTTTGTGGAATTGATTGTGATATGCAATAGGACTGTTCATAATTTTGACACAATAATTCCAGTTGTATTAAAGTGGCTTAATATATTAGTCGAAATAAAAACTCAACCGAGGCCAAGGTCAATTTAGACTGAATAATTATATATATATTATATTTTTAATTTAATTTTTTTCATTACATTTTTTGGACTCCGAAAACAACCAATACAGATGCAGATGTTTATTTCTGCTTACATGAATACGACAAACCACTCCAAATGTAAAAGATGGATACTGAATCTGAAGGTTTTTAGGTTTTTTTTTACCCCTAATGTGCAAGAAGCATTTCAGCACCATGGACAGGGTCTGGGAAAAAACATATGCATACTGTAGCAGAAGTAGGTTACGTCCGCGTAGGTGTAAACCATGCGACAAATCAAGCATCTCCAGGTACTGCACAAGCAACTTATATATTATTATATATACTATATATTATATTCCTGTATTCATTTGGAATATAGAGTAGTGTTTAGTCGAAGACGCAGCATTATTAGAATTAAAGGACCAATATGGATTTTTTTTTAAAGCCAATTACCGATATTTGCAAATGCTAAATGAATATTTTTTAAATGTTTTAAATGTTTTAATGTATTTTCTAATACATATAATATACAGTAACTTGCATTGTTTATTAGGGCAGCCACTAATGATGATTCACTTTTCAATTAGTCGACTAGTCAAATGATTGTTTCCATTGTACAATAAGACTTACAAAAAAAAAAAAAACAACAGTACAAATAAAGACCAACTAAGACCAGGGGGTGGGACCACATTATACTAATACTGGTTTTAAAATCATTGCATTGGCTCCCTGTGGGTTTTAGGATCGAGCTTGGGCCTTCTTATCTTTCAGAACTGCTTTTACCATAGGAACCCCTGTGCTCCTCCATCAGTGGGCTCCTAGTCAGTCCCAAAGTCAGGACACACACTCCTGTATTACGGCCCTCGTTTATGGAACAGTCTGCCGGAGAAACTCAGGGCCGAAGAGAACCTTTAGGTTTTTAAGAGCAGGCTCAAGACCACTTTTAAGCTTTTAATTAATATTTACTGTATTACTTAATTTGTATATATTTATTTTACTTATTCTATTCATCTATTTTTCTATTTCACTTATTTTACGCTTATTATTTTAGATGAATTGATGTCCTAGTTTTATTCTATTTGAACCCAAGATTTATTGAGGATATTTTATTGTTGTTAGCTTCTACCCGACAGTTTGGTCTTACTTATTTTAATCGTTTTATCACTTTTAGGATCTCCAGTGTTTCCTCTGTGGAGCCCTCTGCTCCAGGAGAGGTGGTCGACTGTGGCTGCTGGGCCCTGGCTCGTGGGCCCTGGATCGTGGGTCCCTGGTGGAGGTTTGGTGTCTGCCTCATCTCTTCTTGGGCCTTGTGTCTCTGGATCCTCCTGTGGCTGTGTGTGACTCTCTGCTCCTGGTGCAGAGTTGTGCATATGACTGTGTCCCACAGTTAACAATCACTGTGATGTCAGAGCACAAACCAAGACATGAAGTCCATGGAACTGTCTGTAGACCTCCGAGACAGGGTTGTATCAAGGCACAGATCTGGGGAAGGATTTCTTCGACAGAAACAATTCTGCAGCACTAAGGTTCCTCTGACTACAGCGGCCCCCATCATCTGGAAATGAAAAAAAGAACGTTTGGAACCTCCAAGAAAAAGGCCTTAGTCAGGGAAGATGAAGAAGGTCACTCTGATAGATCTCCAGCATGTCTGTGAGGAGAGAAGAGAACCTTCCTGAAGAAAAACCATCTCTGCAGCTCCACCAATCAGGCCTGTATGTTAGAGGGGCCAGATGGAAGACACTCCTCAGGACTCTCAGACCTTGAGAAACAAACATCTCTGGTCTGATGAAACAAAGATTGAACTCTTTGTCTTGATAGAAGCGTCATGTCTGAAAGAAACCAGGCACCAACACTGCTCATCACCTGGACAGTACCATCCCTACAGTGAAGCATGGGGGTGGCAGCATCATGCTGTGGGGATGTTCTTCAGGGACAGGAACTGGGGACTAGTCAGAATCAACAGAAAGATGAATGCAGCAGTGTACAGAGACACTCTTGTTGAAAACCTGCTCCAGAGTGCTCTGGACCTCTGACTGGGGAGAAGGTTCATCTTCCAACAACCATTAGACAACGACCCTAAGCACACAGCCAGGAGAACAAAGGAGTGGCTGCAGGACTCTGTGAATGTCCTTGAGTGGCCCAGAGGCCAGACTTCAACCCAATTTTTAGAGAGATCTGACAATGCCTGTGAACTGAACCAAACTTATTGGGGTTGGGGCAGGCCATAAATAGGTGTGGAGACAAAGTTTGAGGCATTAAATTATACTCAAAAAGACCTGAGGCTGTAATTAGTGCCAAAGGTGCTTCAACAAAGTACTGGACAAATGCTGTGAATAATGCTTTATTTATTTTTATAAATTGCCAAAGAATTCAAACAACTTTCTTTCAAGCTGTCGTTATGGGGTATTGTTTGTAGAATTTTGAGGCAAATAATGAATTTACATTTATTTTGGAATAAGGCTGTAAACATAACAAAATGTGGAAAAAGTGAATCCATTCTAAATGCACCGTATGCAGGGACAATGGGTGAATTCAGAGATGAAGACTAAAAATGACAAATTTAACTTGTTTCCTCAAAAATTATACAAAATATATTTAACCAACCTGAAAATGTGATTGCATTTCCATAGTTACAGAAGGATTCAAAATAAGGGTAATTTTGCAGTGTTTCTTAGAGCCTTTGAGCCGATTGTAATCTAATGCTATACAAACAATTAAACTATTAAATTATCCCAAACTTCAAATGTTTATAGCTCAAACTTGAAGCTTCTTAGGACACACCCCAATTATACTCTGGCTTCATAAGTTTTCTGAAAGATATCTAAGTTTTAGAGGTAAATGTTTCGCTACATGTGAAATTCAAGTTTTTCCAAATGGCATTTAAAGGGTTAAAGTTGCATCTCTTCTTTAATTTCAAATCAAATCTCTTTAAATACAGGCTGAAAAACGTTTTTGTATGCTAGTGTACATTTATGTCCTTTCGGGAAGGTTAATGATTATGATCTTAATGCCATAACAAATATTTGTAGCGTCAACCAGCCCTATATTTCATGATGATTACATAAACCTTAACTTTATTTCTTGTTACCTTTACAGCCATTACAAATAGAACCAAAAACTACTGGCAGAGGAGGATTATGCAGATGACAGCGAGCAGCTCTACTTGAGCTTAGCAGTGAGAAGCAAAACTCTGTGAATGTTCATGGTGAACTTGGTGAATAATGCCATTTTCCCATCTTGTAAGAGAACCAGACATTATGAGCAAACACAGTTGAATGGGGACTGGGTGAAAACCTCATACCTTAACCCTAAATAATAACCATGTGTTCACTATGAATTAAGCCTTTGTTCATACTTTACTATCAAGGCAGGAATAAGTGGTTTATTACAAAGTGTATAATGGTTCAACTTTGGAGAATCATCAGTATTCAAAGTAAAGTTTATGACTAATACAAAAATTTTATTTTTTTTTTAAAATGTAAGCACTCACAGAGGAGTAGCCACCACTGTCCCCATCTTAGAAAAATAAAAAAATTTTAAAATTAATATCACTTGATCATATATCTTGATTCATTTTAAAGGTTTAAAAGAGGCATTTTTGCTGTAGTGTGTATTTCAGGACCATGGACAGCGTCTGAATTTTTTTTTAAAAAAATGCTTATAATGCACCGTATTGGCTGTGTCAGAGAAAGGAAAGATAATACTCGGGAAAAACTATTGTTATGAATGAATGATTTCAGTGCCTTGGACTTGAACTGAACAAAATCTTACCTTTTCTTAAGATATATTTTTTTAAAAAACAATAAAAAAGATCAGAATAATTACATAAATTCTCACATTTTTGTTAATTGTGCAGAAAAGATATGAATTAAAAACATTCAATTCTTTTGGTTTGGGGACACCACTAGGGATGTCACAATGTCAAATTTTTCAGTGTTACAATTATTGTAAGGAAAAAAACACCACAATTTAAGGATTATTCTTGATTAGTTTAGAGACTGTGACTAAACACTTTATTCAGTTTATGAAATCTTTAATTGTCTTTCATTCCCATTGTCTGACATGGTAAAACTTTTATTAAAAACCCCTTTTTTAATTTTACTCAAGTTGGAACTTAAAAAATTGAACTTTCTGAAAGACAAATTTACAAAGTTTTTTTTTAATATTTGCGACAAAAATAGCAAGATAAAAAAACTTTTCTTTACTTTTTTTGAACTATCTATATTGAACAAAAAAATACTTAATTTTGCTTATTAAATTGTCCCAATTAATTATATTGTGACCTGAATAATCCTGATCATCGATTAACTGAATAATCTTTTGACATTTTCACTTACACACACCTCTTATGCGTCTTCTGACAGGAAAGAGGTTGAACTCATGAGGATATGTCCAGTAATTAAAGAGAATAACAAACAAAAATTTGTTAAAATAAAATTAAAAAAAATTCAGATATCACATCGATAAATTAAATGAGCAAGTACGAAAAAAAATGCCAAATAAGGCAATGAATAATGATCTTGATGGTATAAAAATGATTTACAATCAAGACGGATATTCAGAGTTTATAGCACTGTGTCTGTTTGTTTCTTTGCAGTGGGATCTCTCGAAATGGCTGGCAGGGCTGTGTGGCTGGTAGTTGGAGGCAAGCACCTAAAAAGGACTGTTTGGAGTCAATGATTCATAAGACATTCATAATTCACTGACCTGATGCATGTGGAGCGGTGTGCCCCTGCTGAACCGAGTCCTCCAGCTCCAGCCTCCTGCACACGCCCTCTGCTGGGCAATCCGGTCATATAAGAGCCAGCTGAAGAGAAATATACTGTATGGTGTGCACAAGTGACTGCGCACGTGCCCGTCTGGTAGGGAAAGTGGAGTACATTTTTGTTAGAGTCCGGAAAAGAATTAGGACAAAATCTGCTATTTGAATTTTTGTATTAGAACATAGAACAACAAAAGCAAAAATAAAAAATAAAATAAAGTAAAAAATAAAAATAAAAATAAAAATAAAAATAAAAATAAAAATAAAAATTAAAATTAAAATAAAAATTAAAATTAAAATTAAAATTAAAATTAAAATTAAAATTAAAATTAAAATTAAATAAATGAATAAATAAAAATAAATAAAAATAAATAAAAATAAAATTATAGACAAATAAATAAAACCCACAAACAACAAAAACACATACAAACACACACACACACACACACACACACACAAAAGAAATGTAAAAAATAAGGGAGTGGCATAAAAAAAAAAAGAGGAATTAGAGCATATTGAGTTCTGAATAATTGTCCTAGTTTGTCCATTGTTTGTTAAATTTGTCTATTTCTAATGTGAGTCCTGAGGTTCCTTTCCCCATTGTGTATGTCTGTTATGATATTAGTCCAGTCCTTAATCTTTGGAGTGGTTTGAGTCATCCGTTTTTTTTCTGAGAGCCTTCTACCCAGCTCCCAGGAGTATGTTTCAAAGATATCCATCCACTGTGTCCACGGTGTGGGTTTTGAGAAGCAAGTACATTATTCCAAAATTGGGACAAAATCAAGGCTAGGGAAAAGCGGTGTCAATAGGATCAAATCGTGTCTGAAATAGGTTAAAACAGGACCAGGACCATGCTAGGAAGACTGAATAAAGTCTAAATATGGAAAAAACAATGCTTTAACAAGGGCTGCTGCATGACAAACTGATGAACTTCAGAATTACAGATAAATAACGGCAAACATTGTTATTTTACAGGAATATGTTGCGTTAAATGAGACTTTTAATGAGCTTTTAACCATTTTATAACTGTGTTCCTGCAGTGCATGTCTGAGTAATCCTGTGTTGGGGCCCACTGCTCTGTACTTACAAGTCATTATTGATACAAATTAGTTTCAAGGTTCAAAGGGGTAATTTTTCAACAATAAAAACAAATAAATAATTGCTGCGTTCTCTCGTGAAATGCCACTATGAAGAGTAACAGAAAGTCAGTCCCGTTTCAAATGTTAAACTGTTGTAGATCAATATTGTAGTTTAAAATGAACAAAATAATGATACATGTGTAATAATGCACTTCCAAATACTACAAATAAAACATAATATGTCTTATGAGCAGTGTTGGAAAGTGTTGGAAAGTAACTAAATACATGTACCGAAATTACATCTTCAGAATACTGTTACTTTCCTAAATCAAAGGAATACATTGCGGTATTTGATCACGCAGTTTAGGCTCGAAACTTCGCAGTATTAGTGCATTTTTCCTTCTCGAATCAGTGATTAAAAAAAAAAAAAAAAAATGCATAATGAACGGTGCAACTGATTGGAAGACGTTGCGAAATACACTTTATTGCAGATGTAAAAATATATTAGGTGACAGTATTATTTATCCTTTATGATTCCAGAGGTTTTCAATGCAACGAATAAAAAAAAACATTTGTTGATGGATTGATGCCATGTCGCAGCGTTGAAAGAGTAAAGCAGTAGTTGGTCTGGGACGTACACAATGAACAAAACAATCAGGGTAAATGTCAGTGAAATGACATCAAATATGGTTCAATCTATATATGGAAAAATAATGTACTAAAATGGACAAAAAAATCCCGACATAACTCACCGACATTTACAAAAAGAAGAGTTCTACCATGCCCAGTCCGAAGAACACCGGGGCAACAGGTGAGCCGGCCCAGTATGTATAGTATCAGGGCGGAGCTAAGGACGAGATCAAAAGCCTAGAGGAGGGGCCAAGGCAGTGCAATGGGTGGGACCAAAGGAAACCGGTAAAGAGACTATAGTATTCTGTAACTAAATACATATTAAAAGAGACATATGTTTGTTTGTTTGTTTGTTTTATAATCTAGTACAATACAATACAAAATAAGTCGTTCATTTTAAGCTGTTGAAGATGATTCCTCACTGACATTAATGCTGACGTCAGATTCCTGCCACTCCTCTGCAGTATGAGGAGCACATGTGCCGCCCGGCGTGAACAGACTGCACGATTTAGCAGAAGACACGGTCATCTTGCCTCCAGGACGAACAGGCTCGTGATCCGACAGCCAATGGGGAACGCCTGGAACCGCTGCGCCGAGCCCGGGGGTGGCACAACCGGGGGGTGGGGGCGACGGGCCCGAAATACTCATCACGGCTGGACGGCTGTCGACGGGCCCGGGGCGACGGGTTTGTGTGTGTGTAGGAGCGAGAGAAAGATAAATAGAGAGAGAGAGGCAGGAGGCGAGAGAGAGAGAGAGAGAGAGAGCAAGAGAGAGGGGGGGGACACAAACGGAGAGAGAGAAGAAGAGACAAGGGACAGAGAGAGAGAGAGAGAGAAGAGGGAAGAGAGAGAGGAGGAGAGAACAAGAGGGGGAAGAGACAGGACAGAGAGAGAGAGAGAGAAGCAAGAGACAGAGACGGAAGAGAGAGAGAGAGAGAGAGAAGAAGAGACAAGGGACAGAGAGAGAGAGAAGAACAGGACGAAGAGAGAGACAAGGGACAGAGGAGAGAGAGAGAAGAAGAGAAGAGAGACAGAGAGGAGAGAGAGAGAAGAACAAGGGAACAAGAGAGAGCGAGAGAGAGAGAGAGAAGAGAGAGAGAGAGACAGAGAGAGAGAAGAAGAGACAAGGGAGAAGCAGGAGAGAGAGAAAAGTGAGAAGAGAAGAGAAGCAAATAAATAGAGAGAGAGAGGCTGGGAAGAGGGAGCGTAAGACAGGGAGAGACGAGACAAAGAGAAGAGAGAGGGGGGACAGGGAGAGAAAGAGAGGAAGAGTAAGAAAGAGAGAGAAAAAGAGAGGGCAGAGAAACAGGGGGAGAGAGCGAGCAGAGAGAGGGAAAAAAGAACGGGAGAAGGAGAGAAAAAGAGAAATAGAGTGAGCGAGGAAATAAAGAGAGCGATAGATAGAAGAGAGGGCGGGGGAGAATTGAGGGGATAAATAAATACTGAGAGGGGATGAAAGGGAGATAGAGAGGAGGGAAAGGACAGAGAAAAAGAGGGGGAGAGAGTGGGGAGAGACTTTGAAGCGGGCCAATGAAAGTGGAGGAAGAAAGAGAGAACGCGGGAGAGACATTGTATCTGTCAGAGCATTTTGCCACTACAGTTCTATGAAGCAGGGGAAAGAGAAGGAGGGGAGAGAGACCGAGAGAGAGACAGCGCAAGAGAGAGAGAGAGAGGGAGAGAGAGAGAGAGAGAGAGAGAGAGAGAGAGAGAGAGAGAGAGAGAGAGAAGAGAGAGAGAGAGAGAGAGAGAGAGAGAGAGAGAGAGGGAGAGGGCGTCCGGCAGCTTTGTGGATGCTCAGTGACCGCAGCAGGACTCACAGAAGGAGCACTAACAGTCCTCGGTGCACGTTAAGGACACTGTATGCGTTCGTAGTGGTTCGTGGACACTCGAGGTCATCGGCATTCGCACTCATCATAATAACTGCAGTTTTGTAAGTCGTCTATATAGTCGCAATCATTTGTATTAGTTGACAAATCTTTTTTTTTTTTTTAGATAAAGAATATTTGTATGGGACAACAGCATAAAGTGTGGCGTGAGTTTGGTGAAGAACGGGGAGTTTAAAGGGGACATACTGTGCAAAAAAACTCTCAGGCTGTTTGATCTGCTGTACATCAAATTAAAGCTGTGACCCTCTTTATTTCCAGTCAAATCATCATTCTGGGAAGCATCAGGGACAGTTTGTGGCGCCAAACCATCAAGTGAACATTTACCCCAAAAATAAAATGAAAATTGAATAGGACTTTTATATGGATTCCGCCTGGACTTTTTTGCCTTATTTACAAGTCCCTAAAACTCATTTTTAGTGAATTTACCTTCAGCTTTAAAAGAGAATTGTCAAAACCCAATAAACGCTAAAACTAGTGTCAATCAGACCCTGCCTCCAGACAGCTTTACTCCTTCATATATTTACAAAGTAACAAAGAAAATCTAGGCGAGATTTAAAATCTGATTTCCTCTGTGCAGAGCTTGTTTCTACTTATGATTAGAGCAAAACACACATTAGAGTCCAAAACTACAGAGTCTCAGCTTCACAAAGGCTCCAGCCAATAGTTTGTGCTCCAGAGGGTTCAGGAGCAGCTTCGGTATGAAATGGGGCTCATTTTTTCAGGCGTTTTTTGTTTGTTTGTTTTTTTTTAATTGTTTTAAGTTTGAAATATCAAACATTTGCTAACAAAATAATCATGAAAAATATACATACATTAAAATAAAAGTCCCAATTGGTCCACAATTCATTTCCAAATTAAGTCCAAATGTCAGTTTGTTGTTTCCTCATCATTCAGTTGTATTTTGATTGATTCATGTGTGTTTGCGTAACCCTGTTTTGTTCTGCAACCGAAGCTCCAGAGCTCAAAACATTCCTGTTTTCACCTACCCCCTATCCCCGCCCACTGCTCTGTATTTAGTTGCTATTATTTGATGAATTAAGACTCCAAGTGATACATGTAGGTTCTAAAATATCACCACTTTTCAACCAAAAAAATGACAATCTGCTGCTTGTTACAGTGAAATGTCATTATGAAGAGGCGGGGCTTATCAGTTCCGCAGTTTGGAACAGGAAGTCAATGGACCTGTTTCTATTATTAAGCCGTTTTAGATCAATATTGAGGTTTAGAATGAACAAAATGTAAAATGACAATCTATTTGAGTTATAGTTCAATATTAAGCAACTGGGGGGGGGAAACACACGTCTCTTTTACATATAAATACATACTTTTCCATATAAATACTGTTTGTTTTTTTGCATACATCCCAGTGTAGTTGAAGTCTTGTGAGTGCAGTTTGCATCAGACACATACATGGACAATAGTTTTGAGAGCAACTTACTAAGGCAAGTTACTAAGAAAAGAACAAAGATTGCTAAGAAAAGAAGTGCAAAGCTTTCAACGTTTATTATTTATTATTTTTTATGTATATTTGTCTTACCTGTAGGAATGGGACAACATCTCATGCCACAAGAAGTTTAAGTTCCAAAAGGCAGTGCTATAATGAAAGAAAAAGTATACAATAAAATGTTTTAAAGGATCTGGTGCGTTAAATTATGATTAAAATTTATTAAAATTGTATTATATGTGATTTAAAAATCGAATCTTGTCTCATTCTCGTTGACCCAATCTCATGTCTCTACTTATCGTTTATCTTGTCTTTACAGGGGTTTGATGCCATACTGTTGAACATTCCAGCAAAAACAATTACACGGCGGAACTAGAAAAGTTAAATATTGCATGAATAATGTCACAAATTTACATCTAAGCTATAACATATACACATATCAGCTAATTTGCATGAACTCGATGTAGGTCTAGCTTTGGCAATTTTATATTTTCTCTATCCTATTTCATGACTTTTGTTGAAAATTATAATGTTGCATAGTTTACACGAGTTAGTTGGGGAATTTTCAATAAATAGGGGTGTCAATGAAGAAAAAAGTTTATGCTAGGCTATTTAGTTTGAGCATTGTAAGATTAGAAGCAGGCTAATTCTTACTTTGTCTATTTTACGTTTTAAAAAGTAAAACAATTTACCTTCCCAGGATATCAATTTTAACATTCCGCGATCCACGTGGCTTCAATAAATGTTTGCTGCCTCTTGGTGGACAATCTGTAGCACTACAGACATAGCTAAATGCATTACGTCAACATCCTTCAAATGCCCAATAAGGCACGGTTAATGACGCGACAGTGATTAAAAAAGTCAAAAAAGTATTATAAGGCATTTCAATATCGATAAAATGAGTTTAAAAAATGCACTTTTACTGTAATTTTCGCTTTCTTCACGCTTCCAACGCCAACAAGCTATCGAACTACACCTCCCACAATGCAGCGCGTTCCAACATGGCGTCTCGCTTGGTCGCATGAATACTGTCAGCTGGTAATCTTGTAAACAATTGCCTCGCGTAACCAAAAGTACACGGCGAAATTAGTTTCTTAGGTTTGCACCACGACAATGCAGCTTTTATGCGCCGTTTTGAAATGTGTAGTTAAAAGGCCGTCGGGTTATTCCTGTCGGAAGCTGTGCACTGCTAACAGCCAGCTAGCTCTCGGAGACGAGCCGGTGTTGGTGGTGGGCTCGAACCCGGGACTGCTGCAGCGGCTCGGCTCACAGGTAGAGTGCGACCACCTGTCCAAAGCCATTCACACCCCTTTCCCTCGTCCCATTAGCTCAAGATAAAGTGAGATTTACATTGAAAACATACAAAACGTGCAAATAAATCATACATTTTTGGTTGTAATATGTTGACATTTTTTGCTATTCCAGTATCTCCTCTTACTATTGATACAAAGTGAAAATGAAATGTCCTTATTGCAGTTAGTATCTAGGAGCTTATGTCCCTCCGCATTCACCCTACGGTTTGTGGTGAATAAAGGTAATTTGTAACATTTGCCCCCATGGAGACAAACATGCCGACTAAAGTCAAATGCAAACTGTTGGTCAGAAGACGATGTTTATTATCTACTTGCCACAGGTGGAGGTGAGACCCGGCTTCATCACGGAGGAAGAGGAGGCCGCTCTGCTGAAGGAGCTCGAGCCAGGATTGAAGAGGAAACGCTATGAGTTTGACCATTGGGACAACGTAAGAGTGTATTCATCACCTCGTCTTTGGAGATCAGTTTTTCCAAGTTCCGACATGTAAATTACACAGTGGTACAGCCTCACATCTCAGAACTCCTACACTAAATGCTAAAGTCTGATCCGACTATTAAAGTATTTGTAGTGCTTTCTCTCTATTGTCCACATTTACGAATGTAGTAACACTGTCTGGGTTAACAAGTTTACAAAAATTGTTAACCATATTTTGGCTGATTTGAGCACTTTACTGGTTTTTGTTCTTTGATTTGAGTCGTTACGGTACATAAACTGTATTGTATATGTATGTAGATTTTCTGACTTGACCACTTTAACGCTGCATAAAGACTTTTACAATAAGATAAACTTTTTCTGTACCCAGTTTTTCTGATGCTGAAACTGATCTCTGCACTGAAGAGTGTCATAAGGGCATACAGTATATGTATACATGCCAGAAGCACTTTTCAAATCACAGATTTCAATACAGAATTACTGGCTCCTACATCCTTTCTTTAATTACCTTTCTATTAATTGAAAACTACCAATAGTACAATCCAATACCTGGAATTGTCACAACAGTAAGATTAAAAGGTTTGTGCTGATGTTTTATTTACAATCTGTATTTAAATATTGTAAATGTTATGTAAATTTTGCATGCTTTTTTTAATTATTTTGTATTGACCTTAAATGTCTCTCATTAGGCTCAAATTACATATTTGGCTCACTTTTAAACATGTGAGATAGTTCTTAAGCATAGAACAAGCCTGGCAATGATTTATGGACCAAAAAACAGCACAGAAGATCTCCGAGTCATTAAAAAAATCTGGGTAATTTAAAACCAAATATTTTCAGGGTCAGAGCCGCAGTACCTTGTAAACAGGATTAATGAAACAAGTGTGAATGAAGCTAAATACAACTAAACAGGACATGTTTTTGATGACGGAAGTATGTTAAAGCATTGTTAAAAGCTCCAAAAAGTTCAACATTAAACTAAACCTGTTGCCTAAATGAGCTTTGCCCACAGGCTATCCATGGTTACAAAGAGACTGAGCGTGCGACGTGGGGGCCAGCGTGTGCCGAGGTCCTGAACAGGGTCCGGTCCGTGGCCTTCCCTCCGGGCAGTCCGCTCCTGGGACCTGTCCATGTCCTGGATCTGGACAAGAAAGGATACATCAAGCCGCACATCGACAGCGTCAAGGTACTTACCCCTTTTTGAACATCAGGGAAATGGTATGTTTGGAGTCTCAGCATAAAGGAGGATCAGAAAACATGTGTAAATGTGTGTTTGTCAGCACTTTCATTACCCAACTTTTCTCTGAGTACATTCATTCATTTTGTAAAATCAGCACTTTGACACAAAATCAGACCTCTGTGCGCTGTCTGCATCTAATTGTAAAGCTCTTTATGGATAACAAGCGCGGAAGAAAGAACTACAATGCTTTGGAATGAGAGCAGATTGTATTGGCAGTCTATCGCAGCTTCATTTTGACTTAAAGTAATCAGGTATATTGAATGTAAATCGCTACTTCTTCCTTTCACGCATTGAAAATCAAGTACCCAACTGTAATTGAACCAGGAAAGTAGCAGTGAGGTGCAGAATCTCCTGTTTAGACAAGTTCTGGCCTCAAAATGAACCCAATTTAACATGTTTTTAGTGGTAGGGGAAAGAAGGGTGTCCAAAGATATTCATTAGCCAAAACCTGTATTATTTGGGTGACCCAGACTCATCAAATCCATCCCACCAATGTGGCTAACCGGGGTTTGTTTAGGAACTAGCTCTCAGGTCTGTCAAGATTATATTAGCTTTGCCGTTGTCCATGGGTAAAGAACAATACTTTTATCAGAAGTTTCAGACAGACACACATAAAGTATGCACAAATAATAAGCTATTAAATCCTTTGGCCTGTATTAAAGTGATCTTGCATGTGCACTTAACATTTTTATCATATAGATCTACCGTTTAGAAATAAAACATTAAACTGTTCTCTTGTTCAATTCAAATGTTAAAACACTAATAAATCTTGCGTCTAAGCCTACAGTTTACTTTCGACAGTGTCTCTTGGTGTGAGGGGTAAAACCATGGAGCCTTTCTGCTGCTTTAGCACAGAATCAAACACCATTTGGAGCCGGTCCTGGCCGTACGGCCTTCATCCCTCTCCCTCTCCTCTTTCCCTCGTGTGTCCTCATGCAAAGCATTACTTTTACACACGACAAGATAAACAAAGCTCCACACGGATCAAGAAGATGTCATTAAGCTGCCGTGCATCGCAGAAAATTTCAGGTCACCTGAGCACGCCTGGGCTCCTCTCTCCTTTAGTCAGATCATTTTTTTTAAAAACACCATGACTGACGCTTCAGCATTGGATTTCAGTACCACTGAGACTGTATCTAAAAAGAATAAAACATAAAAATGTGTATTTGTAAATCTCTTACTGTGTCTGAAAAGTCTATAATTAAAAACAGATTTAAATTTAGTTTTATTTGTTCCACATGGGAACAATTACGGGAATAATTACCACAATGTTTTGATTATTTAAGGCATATTTTTACCTATATTTCCAACATTCTTTGTTCACGGTCATACTTTTTGTCTACTGATTCTAAATGTGTTCATATTCACCTCTTCGTTGCTGATATTTTAGTTCTGTGGGAGCACCATCGCCGGTTTGAACCTGCTGTCAGCCAGTGTCATGCGTTTAGTGAAGCAGGATTCCCCCAGTGAACGCCTGGACCTTCTCTTACCTCAATATTCACTTTATATCATGAGGTACGATCTGATTCAGTATTTATGAAAACAAGGGAATCGTTTGCTGAACCTTTTTCTTTTCTTTCCTTTTCCAGAGATGAAGCAAGATACAAGTTCACCCACGAGATTCTGAAGGATGAAGAGTCGGTGTTTAATGGGCAGAGGGTGCCACGGCACCGGAGGGTCTCAATTATATGTCGCAACCTGCCCAGCTGATGAGAACAGCCGAAATTAACTTGGAGAAAAGACTTGATAAATCATATTTCAGTGGCAAATTTCTGCAGGGTTAACCATTTTTTCAAGGCATGTTTGGAAGGGTAAAGCAATAATAGCAAAAGAAGGTTAAATTTGACCTCTTTTGCTATAAAACCAATCTGCATGACTGAGGGATTACACAGGCAAATAAAACAAATAAAAAAGTCCTGTCGAAACCTTGAACTACAACAAGTTCAATATAAATGAATTTAATGTGTATATATAATATATTAAAATCTTTATTTTGTTTACTGTGTTCTTGTTGTAATTGCTGCATTGTAAACATTTTTGAATGAATGAATGAATAAACTGATCTTAAAACAGAACTACCCAGTAGAAAACATTTGACAATAATCACTTTTAGTATTAAAATAAAATGTAATCTACTCCGGATTAAAAAAGTAGTCTATGTGACAGACTAGTAAACAAAACATTCAACCCCTTATTTTGGTCATGTAAATGCACCATCTTAAGTCCTAAGTAAACGTGTGCTTTCTTTTTTTAAATATATGTATTTAATTGTTTTTATTTTTCAAATTGAAAACAAACGAAAAAACAAACAGTAGAACAAAACACGACCAGAGAGAGAGAGAGAGACATAAACCAAAATAAACAGACGTCCAACTACTGCCATAAATGAAGAAAAAAGGAAAATCACGGCACACAGCCCAAAGTACACGTCCCATTTTGTCCAAAGTCTGTCAAATTTGTCCATTTTCAATTCAAGTCCAAATGTAATCTTTTCCATTTTGCGAATGTCCAATATAATGTCAGTCCAGTTCGATATCGTCGGTGCATTTTGTGTCATCCATTTTTTTGTTAGAGCCTTTTTCGCAGCTGCCATGAGGATGTTCCAGAGATAGCTGCCAAATGTGTCCATGGCAGGAGTCATGAGGCCCAAATACAGAGTTCTGAATTCCATTGGGATGGTGATGTCATAAATTGTCTCTAATACTTTGTTGATCTCAGTCCAATACTAGTGAACAACGGGACCCTCCCAGAACACATGATAGTGGTTTGCCTCCTGGCTGCCACATCCTCTCCAACAATCTGCATTTCCCTGTGAGTAATGGGCACTTTGACATGAAATGAGACACACTTTCGCAACAGAATTCCCTTCAAACATGTGACTTTGTGGTTCTCCACTGAGATGTGCATATACTTTCCCACTCTTCATCATCCAGAACAAAGTGACCCTCTCTTTCCCATTTACCCTTAATGTAATCAGTAGAGTGAGTGCCCAAATTGTTAATACATTTGTACACTTTAGATATGAATCCCTTTGTAAATTCAGATTTATATGCTTTAATAACAATTTCAGTCAAAGGGCTATGATGGATGTCATTATTTTTGATTTCTTAATTATAATAACTCCTTATTTGTAAATACCTAAAAAAGTCCTGTTTCTCTAAGTCAAAGAATTCTTTCAACTCATCGAAGCTCTTCAGATGATTCTCCTTCACAATCTGGTAAAAGGCACATTCCAATCGGTCCTTCCCCTCTTCAGGTATTAAGGATATGATGACCTCTTTCACACTCTGAGGGGTGTGAGTTTATTTAAGCGCCCAGTTAAAAGTTACCAAAAGGAAAGGAGTAAATGTGTCTTTTAAAGCTTTATACTATGAGGCGAACCCATTGCTCCGTGGAGATTTATTATTCTTTAATCTTTTGATTGTGCCGTGTATTTCCAAAACTGTTATTTCAGCTCCTAATTTTTATTATGTTCTTCTGATATAACAGACAAATTGAGGGTGTCCAGAAAGGAATTTATATCATCTTCTTTATCGTCTGAAAGTTTTGAAAAAAGTTTTATATCAAAGGATTCAAATGCTGATTGAATTTGGTCTTGTTTGGTTAAGATTTCATCACTTTGCCTGTCTAGTATTTAATTTATTTTTCTTTCAGCTTGTTGTTTTTTAAGTTTCCAAAATAGTAATTGAGAAAACTCTGATCCACTCTCATAATATCTTTGTTTGGTAAAGAGCATTTTCTTAACTATTTCCTGTGAAGTCAAATCATTAATTTCTCCTCTTATCTTTTAAATTTCTTGTAGCATTTTACCACACCCCTTTTTGGCATGGTTTTCCTCCAACAATTTGAATTTTTCTTGCATATAATTTAGCTTTTTCTCCTATTGTGTCTTTTTTTTCCGGAGGCTATAGCTATAATTTGTCCTGTCAAGACTGCTTTGGAAGCATCCCAGAGGATGGGCGGAGACATTTCCCCAGTATCATTTTCCTCCGGATAAGTCTTAATAAGTCTTAATAAGTCCTTTAAGCCACAGTAAACAGATTAACAAACCCTCCAGCTCAGCTGCCGTTAGAACTCATTTCCACATCCAAGTGTAAGAAGTTTGCATTATTCTTTAATGACAAAGTTCAGGGCATTAAAAATGCTATAAATTCTACAATGCAATAACCCTAAAGCCACCTACACACTTAGAGCTGACTCACTTTGCACCTGTAACTGACAAAACTGTCCAGGAGATCATCACCAGTCTGAGTTCATCTACATGCTGCCTCGATGTGTTACCCACCAGATTTCTAAAGTCTGTGCTGAACAGTTTGTTAGCACCACTCACTCAAATAGTTAACATGTCGCTTCAATCTGGAACATTCCCAATGTCTTTGAAAACTGCGGTCATAAAGCCTCTCCTAAAGAAGAGCAGTCTTGATGCCGCAGTACTGAGTAATTATCGGTCCATCTCTAATCTGCCATTTTGGGGCAAAGTCCTTGAAAAGGTTGTTTACCAAACAGCTCACTGATTTCCTCTTAATAAACAACTCATTTGATGTTTTCCAGTCAGGTTTTAGACCTCATCACAGCACTGAGACTGCTCTTGTCAAGGTGACAAATGACATCCACCTGAACACTGACGCGGGCAAAGCCTCAGTCGTAATTCTGTTAGTTCTGAGTGCTGCTTTTGACACTGTCGATCATGGGATCCTCTTTACAGTGACTAGAGGACTGGGTGGGCATCACTGGCACTGCGCTAAACTGGTTAAAGTCCTATCTGGAAGACAGGAAGTTCTTTGTTGAAATTGGTAACTGTGTCTCAGACCAGATGCCCCTGACCTGTGGGGTGCCCCAAAGGTCAATCCTGGGACCCCTTCTATTCAACCTCTACATGCTGCCGTTAGGTCAGTTGATACGCAGCGAGAATGTGTCCTATCACAATGATGCAGACGACACTCAAATCTATGTTTCACTGACGGCAGGTGAATATGGACCAGTGGATTCACTCTGTCACTGCATCCAACAGATCAGTGTGTGGATGCAAAACAACTTTCTCCAGCTGAACTCTGACAAGACTGAAATCATCGTCTTTGGCCCACAGAAACAAGAGAAATTGTTAACAGTCACCTCCAGAGTCTCGCTCTAAAACCAAACTAATCTACTTAGAAATCTGGGGTAAATAATGGACTCAGACTTGATTTTTAACAGCCACGTAAGATCAATAACATCAGCAGCTTTTTACCATCTAAAAAACATTGCTAAAATAAAAAGTATAGTGTCTAAACCAGACTTGGAGAGACTTATCCATGCCTTTGTCTCTAGTAGATTAGACTACTGTAACGGCCTGCTCACTAGCCTCTCCAAACGAGCTGTAAAACAGCTGCAGTACATCCAGAACGCTGCTGCTCGGGTCCTGACTAGAACCAGGAAGTACATCACATTAGTCCTGTGCTCAGGTCTCTGCACTGGCTCCCTGTGGCTCAGAGAATAGACTTCAAAGCAGCTCTGCTTGTATACAAGTCTCTTCATGGCCTATCACCAATGTACATCTCGGACATGTTAGTGCCATATGAACCATCTCGGACTCTGAGGACCTCAGGGACCAGCCTCCTGCTGGTGCCCAGAGTCAGGACTAGACATGGGGAATCTGCGTTTCAGTTTTATGCAGCTAAAATCTGAAACAGTCCATATTCACCTGCCGTCTGTGAAACATAGATTTGAGTGTTCGTCTGCATAATTGTGATAGGACACATTCTCGCTGCGTATCAACTGACCTAACGGCAGCATGTAGAGGTTGAACAGAAGGGGTGCCAGGATTGACCCTTGGGGCACCCCACAGGTCAGGGGCATCTGGTCTGGGACACAGTTACCAATTTCAACAAAGAACTTTCTGTCTTCCAGATAGGACTTTAACCAGTTTAGGGCAGTGCCAGTGATGCCCACCCAGTCCTCTAGTCGCTGTAAAAGTATCCCATGATCGACAGTGTCAAAAGCAGCACTCAGATCTAACAGAATTAAGACTGAGGCTTTCCCCGTGTCAGTATTGTCGTGGAAAACGTCAGTAATAGTTATCAAGAAATGAAATAAACGATCGGACAGAGTTGTATTGTCTCAAAGTGAATGGTTTAATTCAGCGTAAATCCTGAATTCATCTGTCTCTGATACAAGTTGTCTATCCCTTCCAGGACTTCGGACCACACCAAGGGATCCCGTGTCTTTTTATACAATACAGGTTGAACAAATCACATGACAGTACATACTCGAATATCATTGGTTCGATGGGCCAGGTGCTAAGTACAGGAACAGGGTGGGTTTTTTTGTTGATTGCATTCAGACTTTGGCTGTCTGGTTTCTGTTAAAGACAATGCCCTAGCGGCAGGCGAGGCATATGCAAAGAGGCACATCCTGGACCCCTGGGGTTAGATCACAACCTGAGAGGAGCCAGTCTTTGAGCAGCACTACCAGGGCTCCTGATGGATTTAGCATTTGTGTGGAGGGGAGCGTTGAGGGTCGTTTTGCATGGTGACATCAGGTCTGGTGATTTTTCTGCCACAACAGACCCCACTCATGAAAATAAAAGGAACCCTGTTTCCTTATTATTCATACATTGGCAGGAAAATAAAGAATACAATGTCAACACACCAATAAACCATAAACCAATAGCTGTACTGGAGGAGGAAAAAATAATAAGTAAAAAATAGAAAAGGTAAAAATTCCAAGTAAGCCTCAGAGTTGGTATCTCCTGAACAAAAACATGATGCAAACAAAACAGAAAAACAACAACAATAAAGAAAAAAAACATAATTAAAAACTGGCACAAATAAAAGTAAGGATAAGGATAATATAACAGAGTAAAAAATAAAAGATAAAAACTGGAATCATACAAATCAAAGGAAAACAACAGTAATCATAATAAAGCACAATAAAAAGCGTAGTTACCCATAAAAATTTGAAAAAATAAAAGGGTCAAGCACGGAAGTAATGACATGACAGGAATTCAAAAAGGAACGAAGGCTACGTGTCTATGGTCTGGATTATCATATCATATTCCTTTACCATCTACAAAAACTCTTCTGCACATGGAGTCGTCGTCTGAGTCACTGACATAATCGGGATTGCAGGGCGGATTGGTTCCACCGAGCTCCATTGTCTGGACAGACACAAATTGGGTGGAGACCATCCTACTGATCGCGCTGTGTAAACAAGGAATCACACAGGCAAACAGAATCAGGATCACAACGATGATGATTGCAAAAGGCTATGAGGTTGCTGCCGTTGTCACTTGAGATTTTTTCGGGGCTGCCCCGCCGGGGTACGATCTCTGTGATGAGGGCTTTGACCGCTGCACTGGCTGAGGCGTGCTTGCAAGGGGACACCTCCACATGTCGGGACCACACATCAACAAAAACTAGACAGAATTTCTTTCCCCCACACGGATTTAGCTCAATAAAGCCCATTTGCATGTGTCCAAATGGCCTTTCTGGTGGGGGGTGTGCCACCTGTGGGGTTGGTTTAGCTCTACCTGGATTATTAGTTAGGCAGGTCGTACAGGATTGGCAGAATCTCTGTGCATATGCCGCAAAACCTTTTTTGAACCAATTTTGTGTGACAGCAGCAAGCATTCCCCCTTTTGATGCGTGGTCACGACCATGGGAGAGCAGGGACATCTGTCTGAAATTGTTTTTGGGTAAGCATGGTTTGTCATTTGGGCCAAGCCAGACGCCGTCGCGCTGAACGGCCCCAGCCTTCGTCCAAATGGAGGTTTCCTCTGTGTTGGCAAATGCCTGCATGGCTTCCAGTGAGTCTGGAAGAGAGGTGTTATGAGACAAAAAGGATGTATTTTGTTCTGGCTGGCTGCGATGTGAAGCTGCCTTTGTAGCAGCATCAGCTTTGCTGTTTCCTAGTGAGATTGGGTCATCCCGGTTAGTGTGGGCTTGACATTTGCAAATAGAAATTTCGGCTAGCTGGATCACCTCCAGAAGTTCTGCAACCTGTGTGGAGTTTAAGATATGTTTACCATCAGTTCTGTACCACCACATCCCAGCTCCGTTGTGACATATACCAAATGTGTAACGTGAGTCTGTGAATGTAGTGATAGACTGGTCTTTTGCCAGTCTGCATGCTGTTGTCATTGCCACCAGCTCGGCTGTCTGTGCTGAGAGGTGTGGGGGCAGGGGGCCTGAAGCCAGCACCTCCCAATCAGAGCATACAGCAAAGGCAACACGGCTCCGCCCGGTGTCAGTATCTAGGGATGCGGATCCATCTGGAGATAGCTGTAAAGGGGCCACTGAGTCACGTAACGCAGCGTTGTACAAGGTTGGTGAATGTATGAACCCCTGGCAGAGTCTGACCAGGGTCCAGAGCCAGTTCTGGAATTCAAACGTGAGCCAAAACTGTGAGTCCTGGTGAACTGGGACCGAGAAAAAAACATTAGCCACGTCCAGTACTGTGAAATATTTTGCCCCCGGAGGAACTTGAGATAGGATTGAGTACGGGTTGGGAACTACAGTTGCGACTGGCTCCACGGCTTCGTTTACTGCCTTTAAACGCCATTTGTCTGCGCCAGGTTCACCTGCTCTTTTAACAGGAAAAATAAGGCTTTCGCACTCCCCCAGATTTACAGGGTACAATGACCCCCACCTCTCTCAGTGCTTCAAACACTGGTATACAACCCTCCACTGCCTCTGTGCAGTATTGCTGTCTAAAGGGGCGTGCATCTGATTTTGGGGTGATCATCACGGGTTGACAATCTAGAAGTCGGCCTACATCAGTGGGACTCTTTGCCAAAGATCATCTGGGACCTCTCTTAGTTCAGGAATTGCCTCTGCTCCCGCCTGAGATAAGAGGTAGCCTACTCCTGGAGCAGAGTGACCCATGTCAGTGCCTGTGGGAACACAGCGAAAAGCAAGCAGAGGCAATTGTGAACATATTCTCCATGAGTTGGTGGAGTGAGAGAATGCCACATCCGAGTCTGGAACGTCTGTCCAGTCCTCAGCTGTAAGACAATGATTAACAAAATCTTGCACCCCCCCCCCCCCCCCCCCCCCAGTTAGCGTCGGTCGGTTTTGACAGTGGTATTTGTAGGTTTAGGTTTGACATAAAAAAACATTTTAGTGGTTCTGGGAGTGAGTTGGAGATCGCAGAGAACTGGTTTTTCCAGTAAAGGTGGTCTGTAGTCAATGAGTCCTCCCAACTTTCACACCATTGTGTTCCTAGATCTGTGGACAACCAAAAGAGCACAATGTAAATCCCTTTCATTTTTAAAATCAGCTTTGTCAGTGTTTACTTTCTCTTGTGCTAAAGAAATTAGTTTGATTGGGGATTTTGGGGTCAATTTCCAGTGATGATCATCTGTAGATATTGTTGGTATGGCTACAAAATTGGAATCAGATCCCAATTCCCGCGTGGCTGTGACCTTCAGACCATTGGAGGTGGAAATTAAGCAGATTCCTAATATACACATCAGGTCACGGCCGAGGAGATTCACCGGGCATAAGGGGGAATAGAGGAAGGCGTGTTTGAATGAAGATCCGCAAGCATCAGAGCAGGATAGGGGAGACGTGAAATGCTCTTTGGTCGTATCGCCAGAAGCTGCTAATGAAAAAGTAAAACGACCACTTAGTTTTGGCTTCAGTGCAAGCGAAGATGTCCTTACCACTGAGTGCGTGGCACCTGAGTCTACCAAAAAATTTACTTTTTCACCATCAATGATTAAGAGATACTCGGGAAATGTAGTGTTAGCTTGATTAAATTTAGCATAAGTACCATCTCCTGCTTTCACACTAGCTTCAAAATATGTGGTTGCTTGTATGTGTCGTGCGTGTGTGTTACCCTCCTGTTGCATGTGATCTTGTGTTGTCCGAGCCATTGTTTCTATGGCGTGCTGGGACCCCTCTGTCCTCCGGCTCAGTCGATCCGGACTGTGGTCCGCCTCGAACTGCACTCGGGGTGATTGGGAGGCGGGGTAAGATGGCGGCGGTGGCGAGGTGAGGTGCTGCTGCGGTGGCTGGGCAAAGTCCTGCCGCTGTGGCTGGGTGGAGGACTGCTGGTGCTGTGTCAGAGCAAATTCCTGCCGCTGTGGCTGGGTGGAGTACTGCTGCTGCTGTGTCTGGGTGGGGTACTGCTGCTGCTGTGTCTGGGCAAAGTACTGCCGCTGTGGCTGGGCAGGGTACTGTTGCTGTAGTGTTTGGGGAGGGAGGTACTGCTGTAGCTGTTTGCAGTCTCGAGCGAAATGTCCGAACACTGGTAGCACACACCCTTCTGTAAGTCACGTGTGTCACGACTGCGTCCTCTGCTTTGTTGGTTTTGTCGCCGGTGGTGTTGTCCCGGAGGGAAGCCAGTATTGGCATACAGTGTTAGAGTGGCCTGGTGCATTTCCCTCGCCCGTGTCTCTTCTTCCTCTTATCTTTGCCTTCCTTATAAGATCCTGAGTGTGGCGTGCGTGTCTGCGCAATGTGTTGAGCTCTAGGTCGTCCGTTCCGCCCACGTATGTTTGGTTAATGTTCATTGCAATGTCCCGGTTCAAACCTTTGAGAATGCCGTCACATAGGTATGTCTCGTATGGCGTGTCCGATGACTCTTGTATGCCGCTCTGTTCTTTAAAAAGAACGGAGAATCGATGTATAAAATCATCTGTAGTCTCGTCAGGCCTTTGTTTGCACTGTTGAAGGGCTGTCCGGTCATATTTACGTGGGAACTCCTGAATAATTGCCGCCTTAATTTGGTCAGGGCTGCAATATAGACAGTGTTTTCGTCATACGTGGGCTTTTCTGCACGCAGGTTGTTCTCTGGAATACTGTCTTTTATCTTGGCAAAGTCACTCGTTTTCATCGACAGACCCATTATCTTTCTGCATTCCAGTCCTGAAGGTCTGTACTCGATGCAAAACTCTGTACATTCTTTAACAAATGCGTGTCCATTAGTGGCTGGGTCGGGCAAAGATTTAGCTACAGTCAATATTTCGTCATGGGTCTGTACACATACAACTGTCCATTTGGTCCGGCTGCTTCCACCATCGGAAGTGTGGATGTTGTGGGTATGTTACGCAGGTTATATTTTTTTCGGTCGAGTTTCTGCTCCTGTTGCTCGTTGCTCGCTGCGGCCTCCGCACTTCCTCCTTCACTGCTCGCCACGGTCTCTGCGGACCGTCCTCCGCTCACCCCAGCCTCTGCATCCCCTCCGAGTGCTTGGCCAGAACGGGTGACTGAGCAGAAGTCCAGTTCTGGGTCCCGTCGTGTGACGGAAAGAAACGTTGGCTCTGTGGGCAAAAGAAGTTTGAGAGCAGTTATCTGTTCTTGTGTGAGTGTGTGCGGTGTTGTGAGTGGAGGTGCGGATGCACGTGCACGGGATGTGTCTGGGTAAAGCGGCGGCTTTTCACTCTTCGTTTCACACTCACTCGTGGCAGGTGCCAACAGTTTACACAACTTCTTGTTTTCACGAGCTTTAGCTTCAGTCTCCCATAGTTTAAACTATTTGTCATGCTTCTCCATCTCTCTCACAGAATTCGTGGACACTTTTTTCTTTGTTCTTAACACGTTTTCTTTCGCTTCTGTTAATTTTATCCCGAGTTGGGTGATTTGGTTCATGCTTAATGAACCACCTATCGGGAACCCATATTTTTTTGACCATACATGCAAGCATTCAAGACATTCTTCCCCATATTTGTTTGACATGGCACGTGAAGTTAGTTTCTTGGTGATTTGCCTTGTACCCCTGGACTGATTCTTTCCCATTTCGACCGATCTCTTAACGGCTGCGTGTCTTTAAGTATCTTTAGTGACGACTCTCTCGTCAGTACTTTTCTTAGTTTTGCGCACACCTGGGCATTTGCGGCCCCAGGGGTCGGATCAGGCCCTCGGCCTGTTTTAATTCGGCCCTCCTCCCACCGGGGATCATATGTGTTTTACTCTTAGTTTCTTTTATATTTAACTGTCTTGGCGCTGTAACATGTGTCTGCACTTGTGTCCTTAATAAAGATGACATGAAATGAATGAATAATAGATTCAGTAGCCAGTATTTTACAGAAAAGTGCTCATAATGATAAGAATTTTTTACACCAATGATCGCGGGCCAGCCCTCCGCCACTCGCCTGGATTCCAATATGGCCCTCGAGGAAAAATAACTGCCCACCCCTGGTTTAGCGTATCGCTCAAACCACTTGCACCAGGCAAAACTCCACCAAAGTTCAGTTATACTTGTTATTGGTTAGTGAAAAGATGCGCCAGGCTCTTCCTGGTCTTACGATGAACCCAGGCCACCGACAGTCCAACCAGTAGAAAGCAACTCCTAAGACACCACTATTCTAGGACACGGCCCAAAATTGGTGCATTTGTTTGACAAGACGTGTTATGTTTTCAATTATAATCGGTATATTGAATTTAGGTTAAATAATTTGAGGATTAAACATTTCAATTTCTTCAAATTTAGGGGCAAATTAGCCAAACGTATTTTACGTGTAGAAAACAATGCCAAACTAGTCTCAAAATGTCCAGCTCCCCCCCCTTTTTTAAGAGTTTCTTATCAATTCAAAATAGATCAGAAACTTATGCCTAGTCTTACACGATTGAGACAATACAACTCACCCACGACGTGGTCCGTTTTCTCTCCTTGCGCTGGCGGTCTCTTCCTGGTCCTTGTGAAACAGTCCTCACGTCTCGAAAAGGTTTTGAGGTACGGTATGAGGCTGGAAGCTATTTTGTGTTTCCAGGCGGCCAACACGCATATGCAAAGAGGCACATCCTGGACCCCTGGGGTTAGATCACACCTGAGAGGAGCCAGTCTTTGAGCAGCACTACCAGGACTCCTGATGGATTTAGCATTTGTGTGGAGGGGAGCGTTGGGGGTCGTTTTGCATGGTGACATCAGGTCTGGTGATTTTCTGCCACAACAGTGTTCAGGTGGATGTCATTTGTCACCTTGACAAGAGCAGTCTCAGTGCTGTGATGAGGTCTAAAACCTGACTGGAAAACATCAAATGAGTTGTTTATTAAGAGGAAATCAGTGAGCTGTTGGTAAACAACCTTTTCAAGGACTTTGCCCCAAAATGGCAGTTAGAGATGGGCCTGTAATTACTTAGTACTGCGGCATCAAGACTGCTCTTCTTTAGGAGAGGCTTCATAACCGCAGTTTTCAAAGACATTGAGAATGTTCCAGATTGAAGCGACATGTTAACTATGTGAGTGAGTGGTGCTAACAAACTGTTCACAAAACAAAAACTGACTTTAGAAATCTGGTGGGTAACAAATCGAGGCAGCATGTAGATTAACTCAGATTGGTGCTGATCTCCTGGACAGTTTTGTCAGTTACAGGTGCAAAGTGAGTCAGCTCTAAGTGTGTAGGTGGTTTGAGGGTTATTTTTTGCATTGTACAATTTATAGCAATTTTAATGCCCTGAACTTTGTCATTAAAGAATAATTCAGACTCATTACACTTGGATGTGTAAATGAGTTCTAACAGCAGCTGAGATGGAGGGTTTGTTGATCTGTTTACTGTGGCAAACAGGACACGCTAGTTGTTACTGCAGCTTCCAATTATTTCAGAAAAATATCCTTCCCTAGTTCTACATAAAATGAGGTTGTACATGTACAACTTCTCTCTGTAAATCTCTTTCTGAACCTGGAGCTTTGACGTGCCATTTTCGTTCGGCCCGGCGGCACTCCTTTTTCTGTGCTCTGACCGAATCATCATTTCTCCATGGCGCCTTCTGCTTATTTCTAACAATTTTAACCTTCATAGGGGCAATGGTGTCGAGAACATTTCAAAACACTAGATGTATCCTTTGGTGGAGGCTGTGGTTGAGGATCTGCTGATGTTGAAACATTGGCTCGGTCTCTGGCTGATGGAGCAGGAATTCTTCTCTCATTCCTCTCTTCTCTAACTATCTGCTCAGGACCCTGTCCAGGCCCAGCCTGTCCAGGCCCAGTCCAATGCCTCAGAGTGTGGAGCAGGCTTCTCTGTCAGCACCCTCACTCCACCTCTGTATAGGTGTGGGCCATTTCTCTTAAACAGGTCCTCTCGTTTCCAGAATAGATAGAAGTTCTCAATGTAGTGCAATCCTCCTGTTGCACACTCTTTGGACAGCCGTGTGTTCAGCTGAAGCAGCCGGCTAAACTTGTTTATCTTCCTGTCGATGTTTGGAAGAGGTCCACTTATGAATGTTTTTATTTCCATTTTATCAAGCTCGTCAAATAACTCCAAGAAGTCTCTTTTCCAAACTTCAGTCTCTTCGCGTCGTCTGTCCACTGCATCATCAGTCATGTTTGGTGGCGGGGGAGGCAAAACAGGAGAAAGGGGGCTTTCACAAACAGGCTTCTGTTTAGAGACATGGAAGGTGGGATTGAATCGCATAGCCCTTGGTAACTTGAGGCACACAGCCACTGGGTTGACTATGATCTCCACTTCAAAAGGGCCGATAAATTTAGGGGCTAGTTTCTTTGAGTCAACCCGGAGTGGAAGATCCTTAGTCGAGAGCCAGACCATATTACTGCCATTGTACGCAGGGGCCTCAGACCGGCGTCGGTTAGCCGAAGCAGAGTAGCGTTGAGCTGAGTGAAAGAATGCGGTTTGGGCCTCTTTCCAGGTTCTGTAGCGGCGCTTGATGAAGGCCTGGACAGATGGACAAGAGTTCTCTTGGGACTGAAACAAGGGAGGCTGGTACCCATAAGCACATTGGAAAGGGGAAAAACCAGTGGCAGAACTTTTCAGGGTATTGTGAGAGTACTCTACCCACAGTAGCTGGCGGGACCAGGCGGACGGATTCCTAGAGGCCATACAATGCAATACGGTTTCCATCTGTTGATTGACTCTTTCGGTTTGGCCGTTGGACTGAGGATGGTAGCCTGATGACAGGTTAATGGTGGCCCCTAAAAGAGAACAGAACTCACGCCAGAAGATGGAGGTGAACTGTTGGCCCCGATCTGAGACGAATTCAGTGGGAAGACCTTGCAGCTGAAAAACATGCTGCAACATGAGCTCTGCCGCCTCCCTGGCAGATGGAAGTTTGGTCAGAGGAATGAAATGAGCCATCTTGCTAAAGCGGTCAACTACTGAAAGGATGGTGGTGTGTCCATTAGAAGTAGGTAAGCCTGTGACAAAGTCCATGGATATATGGGACGAAGGACGGTGGGGAACCGGAAGGGGAAGAAGATGGCCGGCAGGTGCTTGGTGAGTAGGTTTAGACTGATTGCAGATCTGACAAGCTTTGACAAATTCTTGGGTGTCTTCATCCAGAGAAGACCACCAGAACCTCTGTCGCAGGACCTCCTTAGTTCTCTGGATGCCAAGATGACAGGTAAATTTAGAGCTGCGAGCCCATTGAAGAACATCTAACTGGAGATGCTGTGGAACATACAGGAGCTCATTGGAGCAAGCGCTGGGGCCAGGTTGATCTTCCAGAGCAGTCTTGACTTGCTCCTCCACGTCCCAGGTCAGACTGGCAACCAAATGGGAATCGGAAAGAATGGTATCTGGACCAGCCGCAATGTCTTCCGAAGAGAACTGGCGAGACAGAGAATCAGGCTTAGTGTTACGAGAACCAGGACGGTAGGACAGAGTAAAATTGAACCTTGTGAGGAACAGGGCCCACCTAGCTTGACGAGAGTTGAGCTGTTTAGCTGACTGGAGAAATTCAAGATTCTTGTGATCTGTCCAAACCAGGAATGGAGTTTTACAGCCTTCGAGCCAGTGTCGCCATTCTTCTAAGGCCAACTTCACAGCTAGTAATTCTCTGTTGCCGATATCATAGTTTCTTTCAGCAGGGGTAAGGCGCCGGGAAAATAAGGCGCAGGGGTGTAGCTTGAGATCATCTGGTGCTTTTTGTGACAGGACGGCCCCAACTCCCACATCTGAAGCATCAACCTCAACCACAAACTGTCTCTCAGGATCAGGAACTCTTAGAATAGGAGCTGTGGCGAAGCGGATTTTTCGAGTGTTAAAAGGCATCATCTGCCTCTGGAGACCACCTGTAAGGCACCTTGGAAGAGGTGAGAGCTGTGAGGGGAGCCGCAACAGAACTATAGCCCCGGATGAATCGTCGGTAGAAGTTAGCAAAGCCTAGGAAGTGCTGTAACATCTTCCGAGACTCGGGAACAGGCCAAGTGCTAACCGCTTCTACCATAGAAGGATCCATAGAAAATACTTCCCTGACCAATAACATACCCCAGAAAAGTATTGTAGAAAAAGATTCAGTTGTAGTCATCTGGACTCTGTTTTAGAAAAAACAAAACGTTTCAACTCTCATCCAAGAGTCATTCTCAATCAGAGAAACAAGTCTGAGAACTCTTGTTTATATCCTACTCTGTGAGAGCCCTGCCCACAGGGCGGGACCTCCTGCTAATGGCCCATTGAAACTGGGATGGGCCTATTGTTCTATTGTTCCCTGCCTCACCTTGAGTGCCTATTTAGCATCCGAATGCCCAGGGCGTCTCCAGGGTTTCAGCAGACCATTATAAACAACGGGAAGGTTGAATCTTAAACCTCCATTCCGATTTAATGAAGGATTCTCTTTTTAACAAAGATTGCCTCCTTAACTCCTCTTTTCAAAACCATCTTTTTTCCCTGCTCAGAATCTCCACCTCACTGTCTTCAATAGAGTGGTTTGTGGCTTTAAGATGAAGATGCACAGCGCTCTGGGTCCTGAACTTGCGTGTCTTCTGTGCTGATAAAGCCTCTTGTGAAGTGGCTGTTTAGTCTCCCCTATGTAACGCTCTTTACAACTTTCTTCACTGCATTGGATAGAATACACTACCATTGCTCTGTTTTTGGTGTCGGGCATCTTGTCCTTAGGGTGAACCAGTTTTTTGTCTTAACGTGTTGCCTGGTTTGAAATAAACAGGACTTCGTGTTGTCTAAAAATTCGTTGCAGTTTTTCTGACAGTCCTGAGACATAAGGGATAGAGACACCCCTTCTTCTTGGTTTCTGTTTCCCTTTTGTCCCTTTTGTCCTGCTTCTTGGTTTCTCTTCACTTTGTTCAGAGCCCAAGTCGGTATCCACAGGCTGAGAGAGCATTCCGGACGTGTGTTTCCTCTTTCGTCTTGCCCTCTGAGCTGGTGGGCACCGCTTGTGCTCTGTGTTGTAGTGTTCTGATCACTCCCAGCTTATGCTGTAGTGGGTGGTTAGAGCCAAAGAGCAGGTACTGGTCAGTGTGTGTGGGTTTCCTATATACTTCTATCTGGAGCTTCCCGTCTTCTCCTCTGATAGTGGAACAATCAAGAAAGGCCAAGCGGTTCTCCTTTGCATCTTCTCTTGTAAACCTGATATGCGGGTCCACTTGCATTGATGTGCTCTGAGAAGGCTTCCAGCTCTTGTTTCTTAATTGTCACAAAAGTGTCATCCACGTAACGGTACCAAAGACTTGGAGCAATGCCTGAAAAGGAGGTCAGTGCCTTCTTCTCAAAATGCTCCATGTACAAGTTGGCCACTATGGGAGAAGACGGGCGAGCCCATGGCAACAGCCGTGGATCTGTCTGTAAAAATGTCCCCGGAATTGAAAGTATGTGGTGTTAAGACAGATGTCTAGTAGTTTGCAGATGTGTTCAGGTGTCAGTTTGCGTCCTTTCCTGTAAGGTGGTGTCTTCCTGCAGTCTCGTCCGAACCGCTGCTACTGCCTCAGAGGTCGGGATGCAAGTGAAGAGGGACACAACATCATAAGAAACCATCAGGTCATCTGGGTCCAATTGGAGATGTTTCACTTTTGTCACACAAAAGTGTGTGTGGTTTTCCACATGATGTTCCGAGTTCCCCACCAATGGTGCCAAGATGGTTGTTTAAATGCTTGGCCACATTGTATGTGATGGAAATCTGTGCTGCACACAATGGGTCTGAGTGGAACATTCTCTTTGTGAATTTTGGAAGGCCATAAATGCATGGAATGGCTTCCCCAGGATACAGTCTGTAATACAGAAGCCTGTCTATCACCTCCTCTTTTCAAGCTTCTGTAAACAGTCTATCACCTTCTTCTTGTAGCCACTGGTCGGGTCTCTTTTCAGACGTTCGTATGTGGCTGTGTCCTCGAGCAGGCTGTGGACTTTGGCTTTCATAATCAGCTGTGTTAAGAATCACAGTGCAGCGCCCCTTGTCTGCTGGAAGAATGTTTATTGCTGTCATCGGAATGGAGGTTTAAGATTCAACCTTCCCGTTGTTTATAATGGTTCTACTGAAACCCTGGAGACGCCCTGGGCATTCGGATGCTAAATAGGCACTCAAGGTGAGGCAGGGGAACAATAGAACAATAGGCCCATCCCAGTTTCAATGGGCCATTAGCAGAAGGTCCCGCCCTGTGGGCAGGGCTCTCACAGAGTAGGATATAAACAAAGAGTCTCAGACTTGTTTCTCTGATTGAGAATGACTCTTGGATGAGTTGAAACGTTTTGTTTTTTCTAAAACAGAGTCCAGATGACTACAACTGAATCTTTTTCTACAATGGAACACTCCTGGACGAATGAGGGATTACACCGACATGTTTCTAAGAATTTTGGGCAAAAAAACCTTGGAACTAGTTCGGGAACTCGAATCCACAGCCAGAAGATTAGCGGATAACAGGAACCATTTGAGGTTCAATCTCAGATGCAGACAAAACAATACTATCCCGAAGAGCCTACAGATCAAACCACCAGTGAAAGGACACAGAGCAGAGAAGATCTGGAGGAAGAACTTAATGCAGATGCTCAGTGAAAGGATCCAAGAAAACAACTTTAGAATTGTTAGCCTGAAAGACAGAACAGAAACTTTGCAGAAGAAATTAACCAGCGTCCTCCCTGAAGAAGCCTTCAAGAGGGTGATGGATTTTACACAGACAGCACAGGAAGCGCAGCACAGAAAGAGCAAGGAACGCCAAATCAAGAAGTTTAACATCCTTTTGAATAAAAAGGAAGCAGGTAAGGACCAGCATGACAGAAGTATAGGGACAGACCGAAGTAAGACCAGCAAAAAACAATTGGATCAAGAACCTATCAGACCGCGTCTTGTCTCAGGCAGAGAAAAGACGTGCTCTCCAAAGGGCTCAACTTTTCTATTACTTCTAAAACACATCCCTACAGGAAGACTACATCACAGCCACAGAAACAGCCATCAGGAACAACAAGAATGACAGAAACTGAGGCTGCAGACCTGAGGTTACGGGTCACAGCTACTCTGAAGAGCGCCAAACCTCCCTCCTTCAAATATCACATCTGAGGAGAGGAAGGGCACTCTCAGCACTACAAAAAGATGAACAGCATAAACATTCTTCCAGCAGACAAGGGGCGCTGCACTGTGATTCTTAACACAGCTGATTATGAAGCCAAAGTCCACAGCCTGCTCGAGGAACACAGCCACATACGAACGTCTGAAAAAGAGACCCGACCAGTGGCTACAAAGAAAGGTGATAGACTGTTTACAGAAGCTTGAAAAAGAGGAGGTGATAGACAGGCTTCTGTATTACAGACTGTATCCTGGGAAGCCATTCCATGCATTTATGGCCTTCCCAAAATTCACAAAGAGAATGTTCCACTCAGACCCATTGTGTGCAGCACAGATTCCATCACATACAATGTGGCCAAGCAATTTAACAACCATCTTCGGCACCATTGGTGGGGAACTCGGAACATCATGTGGAAAACACACACACTTTTGTGGGACAAAGTGAAACATCTCCAATTGGACCCAGATGACCTGATGGTTTCTTATGATGTTGTGTCCCTCTTCACTTGCATCCCGACCTCTGAGGCAGTAGCAGCGGTTCGGACGAGACTGCAGGAAGACACCACCTTACAGGAAAGGACCAAACTGACACCTGAACACATCTGCAAATACTACTAGACATCTGTCTTAACACCACATACTTTTCAATTCCGGGACATTTTTACAGACAGATCCACGGCTGTGCCATGGGCTCGTCCGTCTCTCCCATAGTGGCCAACTTGTACATGGAGCATTTTGAGAAGAAGGCACTGACCTCCTTTTCAGGCATTGCTCCAAGTCTTTGGTACCGTTAACGTGGATATGACACTTTTGTGACAATTAAGAAACAAGAGCTGGAAGCCTTCTCAGAGCACATCAATGCAGTGGACCCGCATATCAGGTTTACAAGAGAAGATGCAAAGGAGAACCGCTTGGCCTTTCTTGATTGTTCCACTATCAGAGGAGAAGACGGGAAGCTCCAGATAGAAGTATATAGGAAAACCCACACACACTGACCAGTACCTGCTCTTTGGCTCTAACCACCCACTACAGCATAAGCTGGGAGTGATCAGAACACTACAACACAGCGCACAAAGCGGTGCCCACCAGCTCAGAGGGCAAGACGAAAGAGGAAACACACGCTCGGAATGCTCTCTCAGCCTGTGGATACCCGACTTGGGCTCTGAACAAGTGAAGAAGAACCAAGAAGCAGCGACAAAAGGGACAAAAGGGAAAACAGAACCAAGAAGAAGGGGTGTCTCTATCCCTTATGTCTCAGGACTGTCAGAAAAACTGCAACGAATTTTTAGACAACACGAAGTCCCTGTTTATTTTCAAACCAGGCAACACGTTAAGACAAAAACTGGTTCACCCTAAGGACAAGATGCCGACACAAAAACAGAGCAATTTAGTGTATTCTATCCAATGCAGTGAAAGAAAGTTGTAAAGAGCGTTACATAGGGGAGACTAAACAGCCACTTCACAAGAGGCTTTATCAGCCACAGAAGACACGCAAGTTCAGGACCCCAGAGCGCTGTGCATCTTCATCTTTAAAGCCACAAACCACTCTATTGAAGACAGTGAGGTGGAGATTCTGAGCAGGGAAAAAAAGATGGTTTGAAAGAGGAGTTAAGGAGGCAATCTTTGTTAAAAAAGAGAATCCTTCATTAAATCGGAATGGAGGTTTAAGATTCAACCTTTCCCGTTGTTTATAATGGTCTGCTGAAACCCTGGAGACGCCCCTGGGCATTCGGATGCTAAATAGGCACTCAAAGGTGAGGCAGGAAACAATAGAACAATAGGCCCATCCCCAGTTTCAATGGGCCATTAGCAGGAGGTCCCGCCCTGTGGGCAGGGCTCTCACGAGAGATAGGATATAAACAAGAGTTCTCAGACTTGTTTCTCTGATTGAGAATGACTCTTGGATGAGAGTTGAAACGTTTTGTTTTTTCTAAAACAGAGTCCAGATGACTACAACTGAATCTTTTTCTACAATACTTTTCTGGGGTATGTTATTGGGTCAGGGAAGTATTTCTATGGATCCTTCTATGGTAGAAGCGGTTAGCACTTGGCCTGTTCCCGAGTCTCGGAAGATGTTACAGCACTTCCTAGGCTTTGCTAACTTCTACCGACGATTCATCCATAAACAAGGAGTTCTCAGACTTGTTTCTCTGATTGAGAATGACTCTTGGATGAGAGTTGAAACGTTTTGTTTTTTCTAAAACAGAGTCCAGATGACTACAACTGAATCTTTTTCTACAATGGAACACTCCTGGACGAATGAGGGATTACACCGACATACCCCAGAAAAGACACTGAAACTCACATTTCTCTGCCTTAACAAAGAGTGAGTTGGCCAACAACCGTTGTAGGACAGTCTGGACATGATGAACTTGGACCTTGAGAAGATAAGGATGTCGTCAAGATACAAAGACATACTTGTTCAACATGTCCTGGGGGACATCGTTGACCAGGGCCTGGAAGACGGCGGGGGTATTGGTAAGACCGAACGGCATGACAAGGCACTCATAGTACCCTGTAGGTGTATTAAAGGCAGTCTTCCACTCGTCCCCTCCCGGAACAAATGGTAAGCATTTCGTAGGTCGAGTTTAATGAAAATGACAGCATCTTGCAGGAGTTCAAAGGCTGATGAGATGAGTGGCAGGGGGTATCGATTCTTCACAGTAATGTCCTTAAGGCCTCTGTAGTCAATACATGGCCTGAGGGTAGTGTCCTTCTCAAGAAAAACCCTGCCCCTGCAGGAGATGAAGAGGGTCTGATGATGCCCTCCACCGCCTTCACGTCACCAACTGCGATCAATAGCTGCGACAAATAATACGTCACCATAATTCATTGACATACTTCTCCATAGCATCTCTTTCCAGTCCGGAGAGAGAGTAAATACGACCACGAGATGTTCCCAGGCAGAAGGTCAATGGCACAGTCATAAGGACGATGAGGGGGGAGTGACGTTGCCTTGGACTAACTGAAAACCTCCTTGAGATCATGATACTCTTCCGGAACACCCGTCAGGTCTGGTTGAGGGCAAGATTTATCTGTAGGTAGTACCGCTGAAATAGTTTGCTTGAGGTAGATTTGATGACATGATGGGCTCTAGCCATTGATAGAGGAATTCAATAGAATAATCAGCAACCGTACGGGTCCCTTGTCGCAGTCCCATTAGCCCCCCAGCGTCATCAGGTCCAGAAGATGTGACTCCAAACACCTTGCGGAGTTCTCTTGCGAATGCACCAAAAGAGGGACAAGCAGTTGTTTGGCGCTCCCATTCTACGGTTCCCCACAACCAAGCCTTTTCTGTAAGATGATTGATGGCAAATCAGTGTGAGGTTGTAGGGCAAAGAGAATGGAGCAGTTAGTCAAAAATGGATTGCAGCCTTCAGGGTCTTCTCCATAGCGTTCCGGTGTGCCTACTCAAGGTTCTGACAAAGGTCCAGGTACAATCACTTCAACTGAAGGTTGTGGTGCAGGATTGGTTAGAGCTGGTGTGACAGCAGTGACTAACTGGGTTACAGTGGCAGCCAGTTGTTGGATCTGGGCTGTCAAAGCAGCAATGCTTTGCTCTCTAGTGGCAGCTGACTGACAAGCTGCAGTAGTAGCCAAAGCTAACTCAACCTGAAGTTCATCACACTCCTTTCCAGTCTGTCTAGGCACTCCATTGGGCTCTCCTTATGTGCTGAGTCCATACTTGGCTAGATTGTACTATCACGCAGGTAACCTGAACTCAAATGCAACACAAGGAATGAGCTTAACCTAATTCCTTGTTAAGTTAAAACAGAAAGTGTCCTTTAAACAGGAAAGCCTTTAAAAATGAAGAAGGCAGGTAAGTAACTCAGGTAAAAACGTCTTTATTGATACAATTTAAATATCATCCAAAATTGGGAACATCTTTTAACAGAAAATCAGACAGTAAACAAACTCAGAAACAAGGAGTGATGCTGAATCAGATTTCAGAAACAAGAGCAGAAGATCAGATACAAATGCGAGTGTCTCTCTTGACTAGTCCACAATTTAGAAAAATGGAACTGGACTGAGGACAAACAAAAAGGCAAAATGCAGAACTGTGACAGTAAATATATTTTTTTATTTTGGCACTTTGTAAATAGCACATGGTTTTAAAATTGTTGTCACAATTAAATCACCTAAAAGGGATTTTCAACTCGGCCATTGTGATTTTTTGTAGAGAGCCCACAACAATGGGCTCAATGCGCTTTCCCGTTATGCCAACTGCTTCGAGCTTAGCGGTCACTGCCTCAGACACCGCCGAAGCTATGGTAGCGAACAACTTGGCTCTCAGAGACTCCATGGCATGTTGCACTTCGGACATCTTGACATCGGACATCCGTGGCGCTACCAGATTTGTGTCTTCCTTGTTTACTCATCTCTCTTCTTTGTTCATTGGGATTGGGTGGGTCAAACGATGATTTTAACACCACTTTTTGCAGCCGCAGTGCAAGATGCGTCCTTTCAGTGCGTCACTATAACTGGAAGTGAAAAACATGTGCTTTCAAGACAAAAAAGAAGATATTGTTACTTTATGTTACTGCAAAACAAAATAACTACTTAGAATGGATTTAACAAGTTAGCAATAGGAATGTTATTATCATTCTTACATGACTGCATTTTTGCATTAAATTTAATAAAATGGTATATATATATATATATATATATATATATATATATATATATATATATATATATATATATATATATATATAAATATAATATATATACTATATATTATATATATATATATATAATATATATATATATATATATATATATTATATATTATATATATAATATATATATATATATATATATATATACTATATATATATATATATAATATTATATATATATAACTATATATACTATCAGAGAAGTATATATACATAATATATATATATATATTACAGTTTCAAATGTCCCTTTTGTTTATTATGTATGTTTTAGATAAAAAAATAAGATTAGATAATAATCATTTTTGTGTAACTTTTTCCAGGCGAAAGTTATATTCATTTAGTAAACAAACTAACCCGAAATGTGCAACAAACCTTTGCGGATGCAAATAAACCAGTACATGTGGACACATGTGCGTGACCAATCCTGGTTTTGGTTAAGAAATCCTCAATTTAAATAAGAAAGAGATCAATCCTAATTCCTTGCTTTCTTTAAACCCTCAACATTGTTCTTTAGTTTGAATCAGGCTTTTGCATCTGTTTCATGATAAACAAAATGCAAATGAAAATAAATTCAGAGGCTCAACTTCGACAATCAGGTTTTTAGTGAACAGAAGCTGTCAGGATGAAGTGCTGCCTCGTTTTGCTCTTGTTGGGTAAGTTAGAAGAAAAATACATATTTTGTGATTATTATAGAAAAAGATGCAGTTGTAATCATCTGGACTCTGTTTTAGAAAAACAAAACGTTTCGACTCACTAAAAGTCTTCAAAAACAGGGTCCAGATGACAACAACTGAATCTTTTCTACAATGGAACACTCCTGGACCAATGAGGGATTAGACCGACATTTTGTGATTATATTATTTTGGTCATTTGGTCATTTGGATAAGCATGTAGTCTTTCAGTGCATATAAAGAGCCTTCATTTCTCTGTTCTTGATTATTGCAGCATTAGAAGATTTTAATACTGAACTAATTTAACTCTTTGGTCTATTTTATTAGGTCTACTTTGTTGTGATACATGACGGTGCTTTTGGTCCAGCACTTGCAGGTATGAGTTTATTTTGAAACATATACATACATATTTATTTTCAAATCCAAGCAAAAATATTACGAAAGTTTAGTGATATTTTTGCTCAATTCACAAAATAACTCACGGATAGGATAGTGATGCTATATCCACAATAGTGGAAGTTTGAACTTAAAAAATAAAAGTTTTATATCATCAGGGGAATTCAACAAATTATGTTAAATCCTTCTGAAAAGATCAATCTCAAATGATCTGCGTTGCTGTTTGGAGCTGTTAAGATGGATACAAGCAGGTGGCGAACTCAAAGGAAAAGTTACATAGTGCTCCTTCAATGACGGCACTGTAAAGATGGAAGAGTTCAAGCAAACCACTAATCTTTTATCTGGTTTTACAGATCCCTGTGTTCATTACACCAACATTAGTCAGGCATGGAGACACGGCTTTTCCAGTTCACAACATTTCGTGGAAAATCCATATTGATGATTCCTTTATGGTTTCAAAGTGGTGGCGCTTTGTGGGGTCGGTGGAGACTACGTGATCCCGGTGTGCAAGCCAAGGAGTACTGGAGACTTGTACAGCATTAGCATGGAGCGAAAGCAAATGCCCGTGAGCCACTCAATTGCAACTACAGTGACAGCGCGCTCATTCAGAGGAAGTATGTGTATACCAACTAGCTTTTCTGTGGATGTCACCCTGTGTCCTGGAGGTTTTTTACGTGTATAAAACCCTCTCTCACCCTGCATCTTCAAGTTACTCTACATGTAAGCATGAAATATGTTGATAAAAACTTTTTTTTGTTAATTTATTTATAGTATTTTTTTTAAATTATTCTATATTCCTTTACACTTTACAAAGAATTGTAGTTTGGGACCTTGTCATATCTCCTTAAATTCTTTCAAAAAGTCTAATCTACAGCGTCCTCGTTCCAGTTCTTGCTAGATGAAAATGTTAAAAAGAGAGATCATGTTCCCTCCCATTTTTAAGTTGATTTACTTTGAATCAGTGTAAAATGAATCCTGTGTTCTTGAATATAAGCTTTAACTTTTGCCCTTAGGTCATTCTGTCTGTCGGCCAGATTCCTGTGGGCCAAATGCACAGTGTTATATGCTTTTTGAAGTTGGCTTTTGCAAGTGTCTGCCCGGGTATACTATGGAAAACAAACTCCGCCCCCCAGATGATGTTCTGTGCATAGGTAATCCAGAACATACTCGTTAACGTCATGGGAGTGTTGCAAAACTCATTAGAAACTTCTGAAACTTTTATCTTTTCCAGATGTTGATGAATGTGAGAACAAAACCCTGTGCAACAATGGGAATTGTACAAATAATGAAGTAGGATACACCTGCAGCTGTTTAACTGGATTTGGACTAAAATATCCCACTCAGCCCTGGTCTACAACCAATCAGTGCTCTGGTAATAAGATTGTTGAAGAAAAAAGTTTTGAAACCTTTTCTACTGTGAACCACTTCTGAACAAATGAATTACAACAATGTATTGTCAGAACAAAAAACTTTTCTAAAATTATATCAGTAAGTCTTCTTAATCCACACTGAATATGTTGGTAGCACTTTATAATAACTACACCTTAATTAGCCTTGATGAAATGAACAAAGACCTTATAATCAAAACAGAGGCTCTGAAGCGTTGAAGGGCATCAGAATGAAATAAAATCCCTGTACAACACACGCAAAAAACGCTTGTTTTGACCATGTATGGACCACAATCCCAAAATGGCAGCATGGTGGCAGAGTGGCTAGCACACTCGCCTCACAGCAGAAGGTATTGGGTTCCCCCATTGAACAGGTGAAATCCTCCAGCGTCCGGACCAGGCCTACCACAAAGATCTGGAGATGGGTCTCCGGGTGCTGTAAATGTACCAGTATTAGCTCTATAGCCACTTTCTGACTGTTGCTGTGGGACACCGGCTTGGACTTAACTCCTGACCATGAAGCCATCTGGAGAAAGACACTCCTCTGTAGATTGAGCCTTTTCTTATACAAGTCTTCTGTCAATTTGATATGGATTTAAATTTAAATCAATCAAAAGCGCCGACGTGCGGGACGCGGTCGGCATTTTATAACCCATCCAAACCTGCCCTGAGAATTTCTTGTCGCGGCCCAACCCGACCTGTGCATCAAAACCTTGGATGTATTATATTAACTGGATAAGACACGCCCCCTCTATCCGCGATCCAAATTGAGTAGTGGCCACTCCGTGGGACTGCAGCCTCCCGGCCTCTAAAATTACCAAAAGTGCTAAATTGTTTTTAGTCTAAAAATAGAATAGAAGGAATTTCACTCTTTTACCATTTCTAAAATTCTTAAAAATCAAATTTTTTACTTCACAGTGAACGGTGTACGCGGACTGGTCACAAAGGGGGGAGGCGCTAGCCCGCATTCAGAAAGTAATGCGGAAGTAGGAAACTGTTTTGGAGACATACGCCAATGAGCACACGACATTGGGCGCCATTTTATTTTCCGGGGGCTTAGTCAAAACACAACCGCGCATTAGTGCAGCGCTGCGCTGTGTGTGCGCGTGTCCTGTATCAAGCTGGACAGAGGGATTTTTCCCCCTCATCTACTCTGCTCTCTCCTCAAATATAAAACCCACAGGTTAATATTGGTCATTTATGCTTGAGGAAAATATCTAAAACTCATAAACATCCCCAATCTATAACTAACGCTAGTTTTGAAGTTTATTAGTTACGATTCTGGCCATTCACAGAATGCCTTCAGTTTGTTGCAGTCTAAGCAGGGACTCCCAGACTCCCCCTCCCCAGACACTTACGCCAATTCCTCCAGGGGGTTCCTGAGGCGTGCCCAGGCCAGCCGAGAGACATAGTCCCTCCTGCGTGTCCTGGGTCTTCCCTGGGGCCTTTTCACGGTGGGACATGCCCGAAACACCTCCCCCGGGAGGTGCCCAGGAGGCATCTGAAACAGATGCCCGAGCCACCTCAGCTGGCTCCTCTCTACATGGAGGAGCAGTGGCTCTACTCCGAGCTCCTCCCGTGTGACTGAGTCCTCACCCTATATCTAAGGGAGCGCCCAGCCACCCTGCGGAAGAAACTCATTTCATTTAGTGAGATAACATTATTTATTTCTTTATTTCTTAAATAATACAGGATTGCTTACTTTATTTTCGTTTAGATTTTGTCTCTGTCTAGTAGCAGGCGATTCACCTTGCAGAAGTTGCCACAAGTGTTGCCGTTATTGGTGTGCTTCCTTTTGCTAATATGATTTTGCGCAGAGCTGCCGCTCTTGATGGAAAATAAGTTCTACACAGACATAAAGCTGTTTTCAAGCCACTGAGAGAAACTGTGCAGTGTTGACTTTCTGGTGTACCAGACTATTGAACATTTTACACAAATTAACCTACTTTATATCATATTTAAGAGGTGAGTCGTTTAAATAAACGGAATTCCTGTTGTGTCCAAAAACTCCAGTAAAAGTGGAAAAGATGAATAGGCCCAAGAATGATCGCAAAATCTTCCCTATTTCCCTCATTGTATTTAATTTTTGCTTTAGCAATAAACACAGCAAAACCAACAGTCCTCAAAATGGCATCCAAAACAAGAAGAATGTCATGTGGCAGTAACCCACGAATACTTGAATTGGTGGACAGTGGCATAAATCCAGCCAAGATTAGGAGAATACTTTCCCCTAGTTCTTCTTCTGCTAGTTTGAGTTATCTATTTTAATCCCCATGTAACAGTAATAACAGTTAATACTTTTGGAATACTTCCTGACATTTTATGAAAGGTTGCAGTCACGGTTTTCATATTAGTCCGTTACTATTTGTCACACATATATTCTTTTAAGTTGGATGGTAATATACATGATGGAAATCCATTTACATGGTTTGTTATTTTTTCATAGATATCAACGAGTGTGTGGAGAACATTACAATCTGTGGATCCAATAGAGACTGCACCAATACTGATGGGTCTTTCTTTTGCACATGTATCTCTGGCTATCGCATGAGCTCTGGTCTGATAGGCAGCTCCGACCCGTGCTTAGGTCAATATCTCCTTTGACAAATCATTTATTACATGTTCCAAAATGTGGATATACTGTATTACATATGTTGTGTTCTTTTTCAGACATTGATGAGTGCAGTGAAACACCCAGATATATGTGGCCTTCAGTCTTTTTGTGTCAATAAACCAGGGACTTTTATCTGTGCATGTTCTGATAGATTTTATTCTTCAACTGGAATCGTATGGACCGTAGAGACTGTTTGTGAAAGTAAAACATTTCTTTACATCTGCAAGATATATAATTTATTACTTTCAGAGTACAGTATGTGTGTACTTACTTTTGTATTAACTTACTTTCAACAGGCATTCCGGATATCTTGAATACGCATGCAAACTCTCAGGTAACCACTGACAAAGTTGACATTGTAGCTTTTGGGTATAGTTTTAGAGCTTGATTAATTGTATCTATGCACACCAACAACACATAATATTTTAGATCACTTGGATCACTTGTGTGCTACAATGGCTATACATAGAGGCTTCTGTCTGTCCACGTTGTTTTGTCCGTCATTTGGTCCGTATGTGGTTTGTATGCTCAGAGCTTATGGGAGTGTAACACTGGACCACTGGGGGCAGAAGTGAATTCAGAGTGACAATGTGAGCTCAACAAGTGACTAGAACAAGCTAAATAGAACTTAATGCCACAGACGTGGATCACTGAATGCTTCGAGATGTACAACATCAATAGGATTCTAAGAGCCTTCATAGCAAACTCGATGCGGCTGTGGAAAACCACCCTTGAGACCAATAATAAACCACTTGCACAAGTGTCCATCAAATGTGGCATATACCAAGGAGACCCCCTATCCCCACTGCTGTTCTGTATAGAGCTGAACCCTCTCAGCCAGATAATCAACAAGACTGGCTATGGATACCGACTCAGGAATGGGGTCACGATCAATCACCTCCTCTACATGGATGACATCAAACTGTACGCTAAGAGTGAGCGAGACATCGACACTCTGATCCACACGACCAGGATCTACAGCGCTGACATTGGGATGTCATTCGGGCTTGAGAAGTGTAGTCGGATGGTGACAAAAAGAGGGAAGGTAGTCCACACGGAAGGGGTCTCACGCCCCGAAAGAACAATAGCAGACACTGAGGATGGTTGCAAGTACCTTGCAATACCTCAGGCAAATGGCAACCTTGAAAAGGTAACAAGGAAAGCGGCAAAAGCCAAATACATACAACAAGTAAGGCAAGTCCTAAGAAGCCAGCTCAATGGCAAGAACAAGTCCTGGGAAATAAACAGCTACGCCCTGCCAGTGATCAGATACCCTGCAGGAGTAAAAAGGTGGCCAAAGGGAGAGAGACAGACCACCGAAGTTAAGCCGCAAAAACGGCTCACCATGCATGGAGGGTTTCACCCAAAATCCAGCACCCTGAGACTGTACACTAGCCGTAAGGAAGGAGGCCATGGACTAGTGAGTGTGAGAGCCACTATGCAGGATGAAACATCCAAGATCCACAAATACATCAAGGACAAGACCCCAACAGATGACGTGCTCAGAGGATGAGTTAGTGTAGGAGGGGCCATCATGGGAGGACAAGCCCCTACATGGGATGTACCACCGGAACATAACTGAAGTGGCTGATATCAAGAAATCCTGCCAATGGTTAGAGCGGGCCGGTCCGAAGGACAGCACAGAGGCACTCATCATGGCTGCACAGGAACAGGCCTTGAGCACCAGAGCAATATAGGCGCAGATCTACCACACCAGACAAGACCCAAGGTGTAGGCTGTGCAAAGGGGCCCCTGAGACAATCCAGAACATAACTGCAGGGTGTAAGATGCTGGCAGGAAAAGCATACATGGAGCGCCATAACCAAGTGGCTGGCATAGTGTACAGGAACATCTGTGCGGAGTATGGAAATCCCAAGGTCAAAGTGGGAAACACCCCCAAAGGTGGTGGAGAATGACCGAGCCAAGATCCTGTGGCACTTCCAGATACAGACTGACTGTGGTTGACGTGGCAATACCAAGTGATGGCAACATCAGGAAAAGGAACACGAGAAACTGGAGAAATACCAAGGGCTCAGAGAAGAGCTGGAGAAGGCGTGGAAGGTGAAGGCAAAAGTGGTGCCCGTGATCAACAGATCAACAGACAAAGCACACTGTCCCTTCACTCTTCTACGTTTTTTTTTTTTTTTTTCCAGTGAATCAGTTTCAACTGTGGGGGCCACGTATATTTAGTGTTTGCACATTTGCTAAATGCATAGAAGGCATTAAAAGTGTAGAAAAAACAGAGGATAGAAAGTCTCAGTTTCTAGCTCTTTTGGTGCATAAGGGGTACAGCCTGACCTGAAAGTTAAAATAATGCTTTGTTTTTGTTGTTATCGCCCATCAAGTTAAGCATCCACTTGGCTGTAATCTACTGTGTCCCAGTCGGACTCAGCAGCACACGTTTACTGTTAACGAGTTTCCCCAACAGGTCTCCCATGGGCCTCAGCTGAATCCCCTTTACGCAGTGCATAGGTTTAGCTTGCTGGATGAGTTTGAGCGTCCGAATAAACACTCATTCATGCTGTGTAAAGCTGATGATTAAAAAAATGTATACTAGAACTATAACGCATATATTCTATTTTGCAGGAAAAGACTAAAGAGAAAGCTTTCTTTGCAAAGATGGACAAACAGTTGAAGGAGACTAAGGGCGAGTCCTTACAGGAATCGGTCAGTGTAAATACTTCAACTATAGCTTAGTGAAAAAATATATATAATTATTGAATGTTTTAAATGTTTTTTTTTTTCTCCATGTTGTCCTGCAGATTATTACAAACTGTTTGTCCGCATGTATGGTAAGGTTTATTCTGTAACTATTTGTACATCTAGCAACTAAAACACCTTCACATAATAACAAATATTGACGTACACAGGAAGTTGCAGGTGTAGGTCCTTTTGTCGATCCACCAAAAGTTAGCAGTGCTGGAGATGGAGAGACTGGAAGTGTCATCCTGGACCTTTCAGAACGTTTAATTGGAGGACTTCTGCAGAACAACAAAGTGCTATCGAAAATAAAGATGAAAAGTTCCACTCTTGGTAAGTCCTCCGCTCTGCAGCAACAGGTCTTCCTGCTTCTGAAGAGTGCAGACGCTTTCCTGTTTGTTACTGTTTACTATAGTGGCCTTCCTTAATAATTTTACTTTTTAATCAGTTTTTGTCTTCCAAACATTTTTAATAATGACTTTTTTAAGTAAACCAAGGAATTTAAGAGCATTTTTAGAGTTTTAATATACAAATCTGACGAGCTAGCGACATGTCCGGGAGAAGGAAAACAAACTGCTGTTGGAAATATCAACAAGAAATTCATGAGCTACAAGCACGGATATTTGCTTTGGAATCTGAAAAAGGACTCCACGATACAATTCCAGTGTCAGCCAGTGGTAAGAAGTCAACATTTTTTACAAGAAAAACAGCTACTTTCAACCTAAACCGGACTGACTCTGTGTCGTTTCTAAAACTTTCTAAAGACCGGGCCTGGCACAATCTCAATACAAAGCCTAAGCGATACAAAGATAATGTAACGTCACCTAAATTACAGCTTACAAACAGATTTTTACCACTTTCAAAGACTGAAGTAAATGAACAAAGGAAAAATGGGAGAAATGACATGGAGAAAAGGCAGACAGAGAGAGAATCTGGGCCAAACGTCAAGGTCGACTTGATTGGGGATGGTGCGATACGTCACGTGATGAATGAAAAAATGAAAACACATTATTTTCCCAGCGCCACAGTCACTGAGATTACGTCACACATTTCTGATGTTTTAGCCACTTATAAAGGAGGTAAACAGCTGATTGCGCATGTCAGTGCAGTGGACATACGACGCGAACAGACGGAAGTTTTGAAAAGAGACTTCTTGGAGTTATTCGACGTGCTTGATGAAATGGAAATCAAAACATTCATAAGGGACCTCTTCCAAACATCGACAGGAAGATAAACAAGTTTAGCCGGCTGCTTCAGCTGAACACATGGCTGTCCAAAGAGTGTGCACCTAGAAGATTGCACTACATTGAGAACTATCTATTCTGGAAATGAGAGGACCTGTTTAAGAGAAATGGCCCACACCTCTGCAGAGATGGAGTGAGGGTGCTGACAGAGAACCTGCTCCTTGCTCTGAGGAATTGGACTGGGCCTGGACAGGGTCCTGAGCAGATAGTTAGAGAAGAAAGCAATGAGAGTAAAATTCCCGCTCCATCAGCCAGAGATGTGTCAACATCAGCAGCGCCACAACCACAGCCTTCACAAAAGCGTTTATTAGCATCCCCTCCACCACCACCAGCAAAGGATTCAACTGCAGCTGCTCCACGATCACCTCCACCGCCTCCAGCAAAGGACTCATCAGCAGCAGCACCACAACAATCTTCACCACGGCTAGCGCAGGAGTCATTTCAGTTCTTCCCCCGGTCCTCATCAAAGGCCTTGGACCCATCTGTGACAGGCAGCATCCTTGCCATCGGCCCTGGCCTCAGAGCAGCCCTGGATCCCCCCTACAACATCTACTCCCACTACAGATTCCTCACTCTCCTTTCCATCTCCACTTTCACCCAGGGGCCTTCTCAGCCCTCTTGAAAATTTGATCAAATCAGAAATTAAGATGGCTCCACTCACTCCCAATATAATAAGATCAAGGGTTCCAACGATGATGAACTCTCCCCTAACTGCTGCTACACAGACAAAAACCGCCCCGCCTAAACCCCCCCGCTTTTCACCTGGTCCCAAACTCTCACCGGCTCCCGCTACACCAACAAAAGCCCCCCACCTATCCCCCTTCGCCTTTCACCTGGTATCTCCCGTAGCTAGGATTCACTGGGTCTCAGCGTTGCCGGGACTTATAGTCATAATAAAAATCAAACCAACCCGGGGCCCTGTGTAAAAACAGCCTCCCCTAGCGCTATTTCTGTTGTAACATCACAAAGACAGGAAAACAAAATGCCCAATCTGAGAAATTTGATTCATATTCCCTGCAAAAAGATAACGCCCAGTCTCACTGAACCTAGTCTGGAACTTGCTGTGCTGAATGTCAGATCCTTATGTAACAAATCATTCTTAGTAATAATTGTATTTCTTCTTATAATCTTGATTTTATGTTTTTAACTGAAACATAGCTTGACAAAAACACAGGAAATTTATTTCTAATAGAATCTGCTCCACCCAACTTTATGTTTGAATCTGAAACACGAGAAAACAAAAAGGGAGGAGGTGTGTGTGCTTTTGTTAGAGATGAAATAGTTACCCACATGTTGTCCTTTGGGGTGTTTTCAACATTTGAGTACGTATCCTTTAAAATTGAGCTAAAACAGTCTCCATCCATTCTCTTCATTGTTTTATACAAGCCTCCTCAGCACTGCCAAAAGTTTTATTGATGTTTTTACTGAGATGCTTTCAGTCGTATGCACAGACTTTGATGGTTTGTCATAACAGGTGATTTCAACGTTTATGTTGATAATATATGTAACAGAAACGCTGAAGAGCTTCATGCTGTCCTTGAAACTTTCGGTCTTACTCAGCACGTGAGTGGCCCACCCACAGCAGAGGCCACACTCTAGATCTTCTAATTATAAATGGGGTTAATATTTCAAACGTCAATGTGGCCAATGTTGCTCTGTCTGATCACTTCTGTGTCTTCTTTGACCTGTCTGTTTTTCCCAAACCACCGGCTGGTCCTGCAGTTGTTCAGAGGAGACACACAAATGACAGCACAGGGAAACTGTTCATGGAAATGTGTACATGTTCTAATGTAAATGATTTGTTGAACTCTGTTACATCTTGTGTTTTGAATGTTCTCGACACCATTTCCGCTATGAAGGCTAAAATTGTTAAAAATAAGCAGAAAGTCAAAGTTTCCAGGTTCATCTTATGTAGAACTAGGGAAGGATATTTTTCTGAAATAATTGGAAGCTGCAGAAACAACTCGCGTGTCCTGTTTGCCACAGTAAACAGATTAACAAACGCTCCAGCTCAGCTGCTGTTAGAACACATTTCCACATCCAAGTGTAATGAGTTTGCATTATTCTTTCATGACAAAGTTCGGGGCATTAAAAATGCTATAAATTCTACAATGCAATAACCCTAAAGCCACCTACACACTTAGAGCTGAGTCACTTTACTCCTGTAACTGACAAAACTGTCCAGGAGATCATCACTAGTCTGAGTTCATCTACATGCTGCCTCGATGTGTTACCCACCAGATTTCTAAAGTCTGTGCTGAACAGTTTTGTTGGCACGACTCACTCACATAGTTAACATTTTGCTTCAATCTGGAACATTCCTAATGTCTTTAAAAACTGCGGTCATAAAGCCTCTCCTAAAGAAGAGCAGTCTTGATGCCGGAGTACTGAGTAATTACCGGCCCATCTCTAATCTGCCATTTTGGGGCAAAGTCCTTGAAAAGGTTGTTTACCAACAGCTCACTGATTTCCTCATAATAAACAACTCATTTGATGTTTCCAGTCAGGTTTTAGACCTCATCACAGCACTGAGACTGCTCTTGTCAAGGTGACAAATGACATCCACCTGAACACTGACGCGGGCAAAGCTTCAGTCTTAATTCTGTTGGATGTGCTTTTGACACTGTCGATCTGGGATCCTCTTACAGAGACTAGAGGACTGGTGGGCATCACTGACACTGCCCTAAACTGGCTAAAGTCCTATCTGGAAGACAGGAAAGTATTGAAATTGGTAACTGTGTCTCAGACCAGATGCCCCTGACCTTTGGGGTGCCCCAAGGGTCAATCCTGGGACCCCTTCTGTTCAACCTCTACATGCTGCCGTTAGGTCAGTTGATACACAGTGAGATGTGTCCTATCACAATTATGCAGACGACACTCAGATCTATGTTTTACTGACGGCAGGTGAATATGGACCAGTGGATTTCACTCTGTCACTGCATCCAACAGTCAGTGTGTGGATGCAAAACAACTTTCTCCAGCTGAACTCAGACAAGACTGAAATCATCGCTTTGGCACACAGAAACAAAGAGAAAGTGTTAACTGTCACCTCCAGAGTCTCGCTCTAAAACCTACAAATCAGGTTAGGAATCTGGGGGTAATAATTGACACAGACTTGAATTTTAACTGCCACGTCAGATCAATAACATTCAGCAGCTTTTTACCATTAAAAACATTGTCAAAATCAAAGTATAGTGTCTAAACCAGACTTGGGACTTATCCATGCGTTTGTCTCTAGTAGATAGACTACTGTAACGGTCTGCTCACTGGCCTCTCCAAACGAGCTGTAAACAGCTCCAGTACATCCAGAACGCTGCTGCTCGGGTCCTGACTGAACCAGGAAGTACGATCACATTAGTCCTGTGCTCAAGTCTCTGCACTGGCTCAGAGAATAGACTTCAAAGCAGCTCTGCTTGATACAAGTCTCTCCATGGCCTAGCACCAAAGTACATCTCGGACATGTTAGTGCCATATGAACCATCTCGGACTCTGAGGACCTCAGGGCTGGCTCCTGCTGGTGCCCGAGTCAGACTAAACATGGAATCTGCATTTCAGTTTTAAATTTGAAGTCTTCCTGAGGATGTGAGACAGGCCGCTACTCGGCAATGTTCAAATCCAAGCTAAAAAACTGTTTTGTTTGGCAGTGCATAAGACTGAAATGATCGTCTCTTTTATGTCTTAAACTATTTGACTGAAAATGCCACCTTTGAATTTCTTTAAATGAAGGTTTGTGATTTCTTGTCTTGTGATTTTAATGATTTTTTTCCTGTTGTGTGAGCCACTTTGAATTGCCTTTGTGTACAAATGTGCTCTACAAATAAACTTGCCTTACCTTGCCAGGTCTGTAGTATTAAAGTGATAGTAACAGTTCACCCTCTGGTCTGAGGTGAAACTACAGTCGGATAAAGAAAACACTCATCTGAATATGGATAGTAGTGTCATATGTAATATATTGACAACTTGTACTGGAAATATGTATTTGAAGGCATAAAAAACACCTGAAAATTGAAAAATATAGGTAAATCAAAGTACCGGTAATAAAAACATTGGCTATCCTTTTTTTGTACTTGTTGATGTTTATTCACTTATCAACATATCATAGCTATTACGTGGCTACCCATGGGATGCCCAAAAAAACATTTCTAAATAGAAATTAAAACATCCAGAGAGGAAATTCAATCATAAATCCGTCTCAACAATTATTCTTTCTGGCACTCTATTCATTCTGTTGATAGAAGTACAGTTAAGTATCAGTACTTCAACCCATATTAAAATCATGATTTTGCTCTAGATTTCGATGCAGTGATGTTCAGCCCCAAAGACTACAAACCAAAGAACTTCTCTCTCACAGTCAGTGGAATCAGCATGGAGATCAACATAGAAGAAGTGGCTAATAACAACAACGGTATCATTTACAGTCAAGGACATTTCATGTCTTGGGAAAAGTAGTTTAAAAAGGATTATTTCTGTCTTAAAGGCCATTTGTCTAAAGTTATGCTCTGACATCCTATATACTGGGCAGCACAACTGATGAAAGTAGTTTCTCCTCTTCCCGTTGAGTGACAAATTAACTTTATACCAAAATGGAAACCAAACGTAGTTTCTC